>MU130750.1:332532-595182 GCA_015039435.1 Imleria badia | reverse complement strand
ACCTCAAGTATACTGGCGTATCTCCGACTCGTTTCCGGATCCGTTCGACGATGGAAACAACGCCATGGTCATCGATGTCATCGGTGGTTATGAAATGGAATCCCACTGATTCGTCATTTTCGATGTCATCAATACCCTGGCGAGAAGTTACATTACTGCGCACCACGCTAGAAATGCTTTTGTGCTACTCACTTGGAGTTTGCACCGAAGCCCCGCATGGATACTAGTGTTGGCGATAAGACCTTCTTCATTTGCAACGTAAAAAAATGTTCCATGGGTGACGAGTGATTGATCTGTCACAGCACCAGGGTATCCATTCCACGTATCAAGATGCGCGTCAAAATGAATCACCGAGACTGGCCCATAGACTTTATTGAGTGCACGGAGGATAGGGAGAACGATGGTGTGGTCACCACCAAGACTAGACCACTCGGTAAGGACACGGTGTAAGGCATATAGTTAGTATTACCTGACGATTCTTGGATGCTCGCGACCATCTTTCGCCAGAAGCGCTCCATGTGGCCAGACAGAGGTGTTTGATGCGAGAGGACGCGCAAGCAAGGTAGCGTACGCGACTTCCATTTGGTCCACGGCAAGGGCATTGTCAAAAGGTATGGTAGGGACCTAGATATTGAGTCAGTGGGCAATATCGTGTTCAAAGTCTGAATGCATACGTCTCCGCAATCAATAATTTTCAAACCTGACTCATAGGGGTTAATCCCCCATGCCAAGGTGTAGCCTCGAGAGGGTCTCTGGCGTCTGCTGCCTGAGCGGATCGCATAGGGCCCAAAGCGTGCTCCAGGGCGGTAAGATGTCCCAGTATCGAATGGCATCCCGAGAATAGCAATGTCAAATGCAGCAGATTCATCCTCCAGACAGCGTGTATATTCTGCATGCGAGAAAGCCAGTGGTCCCGAGAACGGTTGGTCAATTTGTTTTCCATATTTCGATAGCCATGTCTCTGTCAGAGTCTCTTCATGGGAACCGCGGAGAGGTTGTTGGTGTCCATAGGTAGCTGCCACTGCAGCCAGCGTAACGACAAGATAAAAAGCTACTTGGCTCCTCATGATTTGACTTTTTACGCGTCACTGCAAGCAAACGGTCAGTTCAGAGACACGAGAAATACTTGGCAATGATGATCCGTATCATCTTGGTGAGAGTTCCCAAGATACACACGCGACTATAATTCCCACCGCAGCACGTTATCGCCGTGAACGAACCCAGCCATGAGAAAACCATTTGAAAGCCATTACAACAACACCGTGACATAAATTGTAGTACATTCCTTCATCGAGTGTGACGGGGAGCAGCAGATCTACGCAATGCGAAGACCTGCCACTGCCCACGCTTCCTAGCGCTTGTCCCCTCGGGTGGTGTGCCCCTTGGATCGATGGAAAGAAGACGGAGATTCCTATGGGGTTCAGGAGAGTCGTCAACTTCCCCCTCTTCTCCGCGATCCTGCTCCAATACTTCATCTTCCGCCAAATCTATGTCCCCACTAAACACTTCTTCTGGCGTGCTCTTTGGTTGTGTAGATACACTCCCAGCAAGGAGGGAAAACGGGGCCGTAACAGTCGCCGATAAAAAGGCTGAGGCGTTATCGATAAAGGACTTGGGTCTCCTCATCGGAACGGAAGATAGGATATACCTCCTCCTTCGCCATGCATTCGAAGTGGTATTTCCTGGAGGTGGATATGCGGGATCGCATGAGAATAACACTGTGATCTCCTGCGTTTCTTGGCTGTATGAGAATTGCGGAAGCGGGTGAGAATATGCGTTTGGGTATGGCTGGGAAACCGGTCGCCTGTGTCTCAGTGCAAGCAAGTCCCCTTGTGTGAATCAAAGTCGGTCAACAATCTATCGTGTGACGTGTATTGCGCATACCTTCGACGTCGATTGCATGCCCTGAAGCTCGCGAGCACAAAGCGCCAGAGGTATCGATGAAAAACACCTGAGTAGCACAAGACCATAAGCTAGGCCGAGTATCACGAGGTTATGCTAAGGCCACAGACCTGATTGTTCGCTTCCGGACTCCTCAAGCCTTGTTAGATTGATGAGCTCGTTGAGACTTGGATTAATGCCATAGTGCTGATAACCCACCTTCAACGAGTGACTGCTCTTTCTCAGACCATAGGATGACTGGTGTTCCGTCTTCAACTTCATCTGAGCTGACGTCCCAGAGACGGCCGGTCGCGACAGAGCGAATGACGAAATACCCTGGCGGGAAGCCGGCCATTGTGTAGTGATGGTTTAATTTAGGGCGTTTATCAGGTGCGAAGTTGGAACTTGGCAATGTGACAGGGGTCACTCCGTATACAGAGCGACCGACATACAAGAGATACACCAAGAAGAGGTACGAAAGCACGTCCATGGTCACCATCTAAATCATTCATCATCGTCGTCTTCCTCCTCGAATGCGCCAGGAACACGCTTCACCGCCCTTTGAGCGCGTTCTGTACGCTGTTTCTCAGTAAAGTCTTCCAGCGAGTAAGCCATTTTGGAAAGTCCTTTCCACTCGTGGCGAGCGACAATACTTCCACCAACGAGAGAGCTCTCCCAGCCGACACTCATCAGTGCAGGTTCCTGTAACACATATCAGCGGCCGGGCGTTTCGAACAAGTAGAGGCAGTCATTACTCTCGAGCTCCAGCTCACGTCTCGAACGCAGACCGTCGCACGGGATCCCGTCAGGGGCTCCAGCTCAGGGGCAGATGGATCGTATGACATTGGCAGGGTTTGCGAACGATCTAAGACTTGAACAACTCGACCATCCAGCGACCAGATCTTTGTCCATTCATTATGATGGGACGAACAGGGACAATCTTTACTCACGTGGATTCTCCCATCCGCAGACCCTGAATAAATGTATTGGCCTCCTGTGGTTTCTGCAGGACTGAAGTTACATCTTATAAGGGTGCGCAAGATCGCATGCCCTCGATAAGTCATGACACTACAGTCCTTCGGGTGTGCGGGACGCCTCGGCCTCGGAAAATGACCATATCTTTGTGTAGGCGTCAGTTCGGAGCACCTCGTGATCCCATAAGACGTACCGATAGTCGTAATCTCGACATCTAAAATCTCTGTGTTGAAACGAATCGAAGTCGTCGCTGCTGCACATATTGCGGAGATCCCACAACCGAAGTGCCTGATCCTTGCCATTTGAGATGACATATCTTCCGTCTCCCTTGGCAGAGACGTTTGTGATCCCTTCAGTATGGCCAACAAGTACTCCTGATGGTTTTCGTGATCCTCCTAGTGACCGTCTGTCCCTGCCACGGACCATGATCAACCAAAGACTGGAGGGGAAGAACAAATTAACTGATTACCAGACTTTGAGAAACGTATCATCCGACGCGCTAATCAAAACGTTTCCTGACGCAGTATCGGCCCAACAACAACTGTTTACATCGTCCGAGTGTGCCTTGATCTTGACGGTTCTGCGATCGGCCAAGAGATCATACACTGGATGATGCGTGAGCGATCCCAGCGGGCACAGGGGTACGTCTTTTACCAAAAATATGGCCACTTCCGCCTGCGATCACTTCATTGCCGTCAGCAGAAAACCTGCAGCTCCAAATACCAAAAGACTCGTCATCGTAGACACCCCATAATGACCGAATTTGACGGCGACCCTGATCAGCAAAGCGGATAGGCGTCTGTACCGTGGAAGAATCTAACGTGTTTGTCATATATACTGTGGGTGACTGCCACATGGCGTTCAGTGCGCAAAATGCAATTGCCCAAGGAAGGAGTAACTCACAATAGATGAATAAATCATCCTGAGTTGTATTATTGAGTATTACCACTTTATCGGGGCAATTAAAACCTTGCCTTTCGTTGTCGGGACTCAGATGAGAATCGGTGATAGTCCATCTGCCCGGGTGTCCCTGAATGGTCTTTAATACTTTAAGGGTCGACTCGTGGTCACGATCATGATCGTCTAAGGCTGATGTTCCGCGCCGTGGGTTTCGCCAGGGTTTGATGTACTTGGTCGGTGGTGATGTCATGTCATACACATGTAGACGGTAATCTGTTGATCATAAGCTCAAGGATTGAAGACGGGTCGAGTCACTGACTAACCTTGACAGCACGTGTAATAAAAGGATGAGTCTATCCAGAGAAGATGTAAGGTGCAGGGCTAGGGATACCACGCAATGAGTTGGTCACCTTTGGAATATTGTCCAACGTAAAGGTTGGCGCCATTTGAGGCGACAGCAGTCCCGTTGGAATTAGGTATGAGTTCCTAGGGGCGGAGAAGTACGATGGCGACTACTAAAAGATGGAGCGTACGCTGGAGAGCTCCTCCCTGGATAGAGTGCCTCGAGGGTTGTGAGACCTGTCTAGGAGTAAGCGAGAAACGCTCCTGCTACCCTTGATGGATCTGAGTTTGTTGCCCAAACGCCCAAATTCACCGTTCATAAGCAACTCGACGCCGCTCTGCTGAGGTTCGGTGTGGGGAGGGTACCATTGTCTGTTCCAATGAGAAGTGGTTGAATATTCGTCGTTGCTTGCATCTTCGTCTCCCTCATCTTGGTCTCTGCCGGTCCCTAGCAAACGCATCAGGTCATTAGCGGTGATCGGGTCTCCGTCGTGGTTCGCGCTGGAGCTAGTCGTACTTTCGGTTGCGCTGCCGGGATGAAGCTGCTGGAGGTCGAACAGTGCTAGCAGATGAAAGATGAGAGAAGTATGGCCGGAGAGACAAGCGGCGAGGCGCTTACAACGCAAGATCTGAGCGAAGGAGTTACCCGTGTCCCGTGCGGGAATGCGGTCTTGACCGATTTCGAGCTCGAGAACGTTATCATCGCCGTCTAGGTAAGCGTCGGGGCCATAGTAAGCCTCGTCGTCGTCGTCGTCGGAGGGCAAGTCGAGGTCGAAGTCTGAATCGTATTGAGGCATGGGGCAAAGAGGAGTTATCTATGATAACTCTCACGTGCAGAGGGTATTCACTGGTCATTCTGTACTGCCATCTTAGTGCTGGGTGATTGATTCTGTTTTCCAACTCCGCACACTCTGCTCTCCACTCACCGACGCCCACATGACGGTCCCCATAACCATCACTGCAGATGAGGTAAACTGCCTCATACATGCATATTTTCAAGATTCCGGTAGGCCACTGCACCCGACCGTTGGCCGCCTTGTCTAACACCCTTCAGGCTTTCAACACTCTGCCTTCTCTCTGCGTATGGAGGGTCGGTTGGACCACTCCCATCACATAAAGAAACACATCCCGCGCGGTGAGCTGGTAGAACGTCTCAGCAAGGCACTCTTGTACGCCGAAGTCGAGGCACACTGGAAAGGTGATTCGTTCGCCAAGAACTGCAAGAGTCCCTTCTCTCTGCTGGAGCGTCATGTGTGCTCCTTCGACCCGAATACAACGACGCTGCTAGCTCCACAGCAACCTGGAGAATCTAACATGGCCATGCTAGCCGGCGAGTCTAGCATCAAACGAAAGTCAATTTCACCTTCCACAGAAGACGGACGTGCCGAAAAACGTGCCCGAAAAGAGGCTCAAGACAATCACGCGGCGATGGCTGTAGACGGTACGTCAATCACGTCTGGCGGCTGCACCACCATGTGACTTGTGTCTGTAGGACCTTCCAGCATTGCCCCCAAGGAGGCAAAACTTTCTGATTTGCAACAACCACCCACAGAGAATGCGCTGAAGAAACCAAAGACGAAACGTCCGGACCCAGTCAGATTACTGCAAGCACACAAGGCTGAGGTGAGCTTTGCACAAGTCTGCAGCAACTCCCAGTAATGGAGCCTGTAGGTTTTCGTAGTCGCTTGGAGCCCAACTACGGCGGGACAGCTAGTATCGGGGTACGCCCTGAATAAGTCAATTGATTTCCAACGTTGACACGATACATGACACGTCAGATCACGCGATGCCACAGTCAACTATTGGAACGTTCCGTCTGGTACACTCGAGGGCTCCCCATCCCCCCCTCCGCGACCGACATTGACGTTGTCCAACCTTGCTACCTCTTCCCAGGCCGACTTGACATCCATCGACTGGAGCCCCGATGGCTCGCTAGTTGCAATAGGATCGTACGATGCAACGCTTCGAATCTGCACCTCTGCAGGAAAAGCGTATCTCACAGACGACCACCACAAGGTTAGACGAAAGCCACGTTTCACATTGGGTTGTACTGATACATCGAAGGGTCCTATTTTCGCTGCCAAGTTCTCTCCTTCAGGACAATGGATAGCTACTGCGAGCTTAGACAGCACGTCGTGCGTATGGGACATCAAAAGTAAGAGACTCCATCGACAATATCGAAATCACGAAGGTGCGTGTTGTCAGGGCTTTGAAGAACTCAGCTCATAAGGCGTGTCAGAAGCTTGTTGTCTGGATGTTGACTGGATTGACGACTCGACGTTTGCAAGTGGCGGGAGTGATCGCGTGGTTCATATCGTCTCTTTGAATGGAACTAAACCTATCCAAACTCTCAGGTATGTCGGTCGACCGAAACATACACTACTGAAGTTGACGCTGGAACAGAGGACATGAAGGGGAATTGAATATGCTCAAATGCAACCCATCGCGCACACGCCTGGCCACATGCTCGGATGACACTACCGCCCGAATATGGAATATTGAACACCTGCACTCGGAAAAGTCGATATCTACTGACGTTGTTCTGAAGGGCCACAAACGGTGTCTGACCTCCATTAAGTGGTGTCCGAATAACCAGGTAGGGGAGCACGAGCTGGTAGCAACGTAGGCCACCTGAGTCGGACGGCATGTGTATGGTCTCACTGTTTGACAGGGCGTCGTTCGATTTTACAGCTCGGTTATGGGATTCGGTGACGGGGGACTGCTTGAAGGTGTTCACGGATCACACCAAGTATGTGTTTGCCCTGTCATTTAGCCCTGACGGTTCTCTGCTGGCGAGTGGCGGGGGGGATGGCTCGTTGAATATGTATGATGTCAAGGTAGGTAGAGTTGAGTCTCTCGAAGCGAACAAAGGACTGACTGATGGTGAAGACGCGAGAACGGACGTGGACTTGGTCGTGTGGAGAGAAGACGGGTGTGTTCGAGATTGACTGGAAGAAATGGGGAGAACAGAGTCTGATTGCGCTGGCGATGGAGCACAAGGTGGTTGGCATTGTCGATCCGGCAAAGCTGCCGCGCCTGTAGAATTATGTACGCTGCCGAGCGATGACGTCGCTGACTAATTAACCTTTTCACTTGACCACCATGTTGTCCGTGTCCCGCCTGTCCGTGCTACAACCAGTCCTTCGCTCGCGGGTGCAGCCATTCTCCACCACACGCCTTGGATCCCTCAGAAATGTCGTCCAGAAACGCCCCACCATGCTCTCGTTACTTCCTGCATCCAAGTTCTCCCGCACCATCATAACAGATGCCCAGACTGTCACGCACGCCTCCTCGCAAGACGCCTGGAAGAAATTTGCAATCACAGCCGTACGTAGCGATACTGCCCACCCACGTCTGTCGATTCAAGTGTGTAGGCCGCTGTGGCAGGTACTGTCGTCGTCGCAGAAGGTTTCTTGAACAGAGACACTCGTGACACATTGACTGTTGCTGAACAATCCTATCTACATGATAGTTTCAAGTATACTGGGGGTGGCCTTATTCTTACGGCACTAGCTGCCCGAAGCATGTTCAGGTCTGGGGTTGCTTTCAGAGTCATGTCAGCGAATCCATGTGTGTATTCTTCATTCGGCCTCTCAATATTCCTTGATGTAATTGTGCCCCGCAGGGCTTGTACTCGGTGTGAGTCTTGTCGGGAGCATCGGTTCTATGATGGGAGTCTATTACACCCCTCCCGAAAGAACAGTGCAGAAGCACCTCTTCTGGCTGGCAAGTCCCTAGGATATAATAGTAATGCGTATTCTCTAACTTTCCGTAGGGCTTCAACGCCTGTCAAGCAGCAACGCTAAGCCCTCTATTCTTCCTCAGTCCAGCCATCTTATCCCGGGCGGCGCTGTACACGTGTGGGGTCGTTGGTTCCCTGTCTTACGTGGGCGCGACTGCAAAGTATGTCTGTCCGTTGCTTCCCTGGAGTGGAACTCACATGTTGGACAGGAATGACAAGTATCTTTACATGGGTGGTCCGCTTCTCGCCGGTGTAACTGTAGTAGCACTCTCTTCATTGGCTCCGATGGCCCTCCCGCTTGGTATGCGTGGGCTAGCTATCGCCGAGTCGATCTCTCTCTATGGCGGTTTAGCCGTGTTTGGCGGATTTGTGCTTTATGAGTGGGCATTTACTCTGCTTTTTGCCACGCATTTGTCCCTAACCTTGTACTCAGTACTCAAAAGATTCTGCAGCATGCACGTATGGCAGAAATGGGGGTCATTCCCAGGGACCCTATGAGAGAGGCAATTGCTTTGGAGCTGGACATGATCAACATCTTGTAAGTGTGATACAAGTCAGTTCGAACACTAGTTGACACTGTCCCAGTGTCCGTCTCGTTCAGCTCCTCATGATGCGCTCAAACAACAGAAAGTGATTTGCACGATGTTAGCATGTGGGATGTCTTGAATACAGTTCACTTAGTTGGTCTTCGCTCGTCATTTAGTCATTCCGATCCAATTGTCATGTTCCAATGGTTCTAATCGAAATCCACTCATTCCAATCTACTAATATGCCTACGAAACGCCATTACCTAGGTCTTGTAGCATGCCAACAAAACTTCCAGGATCAACAATTTCGGTACCACCATAAGTGAGGCGCTTCCCAGTTTTGGCTGCCCACTCTTCGAGATTTCCATATTCAACATAACTTGCACCTCCCACGACAAATACCATGCCCTCTGTGAATGCCATACGTCGTGCTCTTCCAGTGCTTGATGCACCACCAACTCCGGGTCCACCTCCAGTTGCAGAGGCACCCAATCCCTGGGCATGTCGAGGCGCACGAGGATCCAGGAACAAGTATTCGTCAGTTTCTTGCAAAGACTGATTCGATGCAGCTGATGAATCCATGAGTGCCTCGACGAGTCGCGTCACCTGTAACAATTTGTTTGCCGGCAGGAAATTCTTTACGCCTGAAATCAGGTTCTCCAAGCCACCCTCTTTCAGACGGTCAGTGAGCTGGAAATAAAAATTTATCAAATGGCAAGGAGAGAGCTTCTCAAGAAATAGGAACCTTATTTCCAAGAGCCGTAAAGCCTCTGAATAGTTCCCCCTGACCACCGAGTACTGGCGTGGACGTCCCACCGACGGTGGCGGAAACGGTCATACGCGAGATTTCTCTCGTTCGTCGAACATACTCGAATGCTGCCGTGTCCGCACCTGCGGTCTTGAGCTCCTTCTCCAGTTCGGCAATATCGTCCTTGGAAATGGCGTTGTCAGGTGAAGAGAGGTAGAACACGAGGACAAGCCGGAGCTTGTCCTCGGGGCTAAAAGCCCCGTCCGGCCGAGGCGCACGAAGTGTCTCTAGAATCGATGACACTGTCTAATAACTCAGACAGTGAGGCTACGTCATGAACGACGGTCTGGGACGCTTACTTGTTTATTGACCGCCTCTTCGGTACTGAACAGTTCGTCAAGACCTCTCTTTTTGATTTGTTCGAGCAGTGCCGTGGCGATATTCATGTGCGTGTCGAGCGTCGCCTTACGAGCGGTGAGTTCGGGAAGTTGTGTTATAGCGGTTTTCAAGTATGCTGCATTCGACGAGAGGTCGCTGTGTAGTGTTAATTGCATGCTCGTCAACATTTACCCCAGCACCGACTCACAGCTGCGAAATATCGTTGACATCACTCACGCCCGTCGATCGTGTAATTTCTGCGGCATCTTGCTTATACTTGTTCAGCTCAGCATCGATGTCCTCAGCAACCTGAGGGAACGGGTTCGCAGCATTTTTTGCCCAGAAAAAGTCCTTTGAATCGAAGTCGTACGAACGTTTTTGTGGGGTGTTGACAACGACGCGATTGAGCTTGATCTCAAGACAATCTGATACGAGGGCTTGGTACGTCCAGCCATGCGAGATCATGGATACGAGGTCCACATTCCTGTCCAGGATGAGCAGCACTCAAGGCGATTAATTAGGACAAGGATGGAAGGATAAGTATGAAAAGATCGCACAGGGCCGTTGCAGATTGGACAATCCAGAGGAATCCTGTGAGAAGAGCGACGTGGTCGGCCCATGAACTCGTGAGGCGGAAAGTAACGCATCTCGAATCTTGATGTCGAGCTTCTTGGCCACCATTTCTGCTGCATTGCCCTTAGGAGCACGGATGATTGGAACATGTCCTATAGATTGATGAGATTCAGTTGAACGTTTGGTAACTGACGCGTACCCGCAGTTACAATGGCACTAAAGATCCCACTGGCAACGCGTTCAATCTCGTCCTCGATCTGTTGTTCAGCCGACGACGGGGAGTTGAGAAGTTTGTACGAGTAAGACGGTTTGGGTTGAGAGGGGCCTGCTTGGGACACTGGAGATGGCAGTGGCGATAGCAAGGAAAACAATGATGGAGACGGTGCGATAAACGATAGATATTGGTCGACGACCTGATACACAGAACCAATTGGAATGAAATTTATCCCAACACGGAACAGTGAACGGACCAACCTGCTCCACCAACTGCCCTGTACCAGAAGTAGCGACCGAGGCCGCAAGCTCTTCAAGAAGTGCACGAGGTAGTGGTTCGACAAAATTGAGGTGAAAAGATTCGTATAAAGTCTTGTCAAGGTCCTCGGATATTCGGCGTATGTTTGCCAGGGTTGGGGCGACAAAGTAAACGGCGGGAACGTCCAGTAACGGAGGACGCAGGGAGTGTAGCTGACTATGATAGAGTAAGAACCACGAAGCAAGACGAGATGAGACTGCGTACACGTGCAGAGTCACGCCAGCGTCGCGAAGATCTTGGACACGTAGTACTGTTGCCAGGACGTCCTTCGTTTGCTGGTCCAAGACTAGCACTTTCCAGACCAGGGGGGCAGTGGACGTCGGGGGTTTGACTGCAGGTGCAGACTTTGGTAGGGTAGAGGTAGCTGACGGTGTGGGTGCATCTTGGGAGATACCGAGGTTGAGTAAGGCGAGGAGAGCGTCTGTCTGGGCCTGTTGCAAAGTTGTTGGCGCGATGGCCTGGCGTAGGATGAGCAGGACTAGTTCGAGGGTGGTCTGAGTGACTTACATGCTTCAGCGCAGAGCTGGCCATTGCTTATTGGACGAAGTGGTACAGTCTCACAACGCGTCGTCACGTGGAGTCTGAACACAGGTCTCATCACCCCTGACAACGGAATGCGTATACTGATCTAGTGCGCACAGGTCTCTAGGCTGGTATTCCAGGTCACTGATTGCTGCAGCATCCAATCGATCGTCACCTGTTATCTAATTTAAATACCTACCAGGCCCTCACGTTCCGATTCCCCACATTCGTTCTTGGTTCTCTCCTCTTCTCATATCCTGCTTCTCCCCACCCTTTTACCGGTACGCCCTGCCAATGTCATATGCTTTCACAAAGACCGAACCTTACCCGTTGACAGCGTAAACGATCTAACATGGGTTGCGTGCAAAGTGCCTCTCGTGAAAAATCGCAGCGTATTTCTCCCAAGACAGAAAAAATCATTGCTTTTGGGGGGAAAGGAAAGGCGAAAGGATGTTGGTAGTCGACCTCCGTCACCAGTAGTGCAAGAATCTGCCCCATAGGTGGAGGACCACAAAACCTTTGTGCTGCTCAAAGATGGGCAAGGCCTTTTCGTGCAAGCGGATACTGTATTTCATGAATAACCATCTGGTCTGCCGGGCGCGGTGTTAGTTTAAATGTGAGTGCTTGAGACATATCCATTTTCTTCTCGTGTATATATTGACTTGGCCGTACATTACAGAACATCATACATCACACCTTCGTCACATTCCACTCCTCGCCAAAGTCTACAGATAACCCGTCCGGACTCTTCGAGCCAAGACCTGGGGACCCATACCGGACGGCAGATGTACCGCTAGTTCAGTGCAGCCTTGGATGCGTTGCGTCATCGTTGTGTTTGATCATGGACCCTACATTCATTTGATGCCTTTCGCTTTGCTCCATCGCGCTGTTCAAGCGCTACATATACTGATAGATTGACGCGACCTTAGTGATTAAAACAGTGCCCCAGCGGCGCTTACAATTATGCGATGTCAAAGACGGCAGGATTCTGACTTGATCTCTATTACTCAACCATGTCGGGTGAGTCAAAACTAGGTCTTGCTTGACAGTTGATCTGGAAGTTCCACTTTCCGCACTTGGCGTGCGATACCCCAGTAATGGACCAGGTGCCCTGTTCTGCACAAGCGCAAGGCCAGGCATTACAACTAATTTTGATGTGATAGCATCTGCATCCACGTGTCCGGTGAAACACGTTTGCTCCACTCAGCCGACAGTGAGAACCTTTTGAGTCATTCTTGCTTTCCATTGGTTGATAAAAGCTTGCATGACGCACAAAGGGACTCGCAAATTACTACCGAGTTACCGTTCGCTTAGGACTTTCGCAGTCGCGTTCGTTTTCTGGGGCGCAATTTTACAATCTAAACTCAAGATACTACGCTTGAACGGGATCGTGCCAGTATCAAAGACCACTACCGCTTATCAAAAAATGCGGTAACGACTGTCGTTTAAACACGACGGATGGGGCGTAGTAAAGCAATATATTTGGAACTCAATAAGCGTGCAGCTTAAGGGGCCGTTAATATTCGGTCAGGTGGAGCTTTGAACTTCGCCCGAGGACACAAACACAGGTCACTAGTCCGTGAGGTGGCCTTGAATCAATCGACAGATCCGCGTCACATCGATGGGCCAGCATGAGCCTGCGTGTCCGGAGTCAATCAGGAAGGAATTGGAGGGTTGATATGTTGGATCCCAGCAGTGATGACGGAAGTAAGTGGCAGCCGATGCTCGCGCAGGTGGAGCAAGACCAGGAATCTGGCGGGGGTGATCCGGGGAATCTGGCACTGCAGGCGTGCACATACGTACCACTGACCATTTAAATTCTCACTCCTCTGCCAGCTCTACCAGTCCTCCCCGTCCCTCCTTCCGCCCTCACCATGCTCTCCAGTTCACAGCCCGCGAATTCAAGCACTCGTGATGATCCCATTGTATCCTATTCCCAATCACTCCACGATTACACCCTCCGCCTCTGGACAGAGTCACGGAGAATAGCAGAAGAAAAGGCGCGATCCAGAGCTGCTCGCAAAGAAGAGGCCTCTCGCAGACGAAGGGAGATCGAGGCCCCACATCCTCCCGAAACGTCAAATACATGAATAAATTACACACCAGTTTCTTATGTCCAGTCCAGTCATGCCTTGATCGGTATCGTAACACTGAAACCTCGTAGGCCACGTCAGTTAATGTCCATCTCATCCAGTGAGCGCAATCCACTATGCATGTATCTCTGCAAGTCAGCAAAATCTTGTATTCCGCCTATACCATCTGCAATGTAGGACGCTGTCGTACGTTGCATCGATCAGTCCTACAATGTGCGTCCACTCTGGCTCATCGTTGAATACTTTGGGTTGATGTTTGACTCGAGATCCAATGCGCATAAAATTCCGAACGTTCGTCGCAAGCTGTTGTGACGGAGACGGGTAAAACTAGAACTCAATACAGCTGTACTCCGAGTCTTGTCAATGAATTGCTAAGATAATCATTTGCCTCGCATGGCATACACCGTGCGACTCCGCGGAGCATAGTTCCCCATCTCCCACATGATTCGAGGCTTTAGCCGGTACGGCTGAATGGTTCACGTACTGCATGGATGATGGGTGGATCTCAGCCCAGTCATGCAAGTGCATCAAGGCGATCCTCGAGCCAAATTCACTATGACGCACCGTTGATCCTGATGCACGTTCGTGAGCTGAACCAGACATGTAATGACTCTGATGAGCGCTCAACCTTGTATTCGTGGAAACTTGCAGGAACTGGCGCCGCTTCGCCGTCAGGCACTCGCATAAAAGGCTGTGATGCAAACGTCTCGCGCGTTCTCTGACTTGGCTGGAAGATGTTGTTCAGTCCCAGTGCGCTCTTGGTACTCGCCTCAGCCAACGCACTTGCGAGCGGGCAACAGACCGCGTTTACCGTACCCGGGGCTTTCCCCACCTCCTTATACTCCAACTACTACAACAACCCTACAGCAACGTCAGAGCAACCTCAGCCAGTCATCTCCGACCCAGTCACAGTAAGCCTCATCTGCATGCCTTGCGTAAACGTGCTAAATTTTCTCCCCCATTCTCAGCATAAAGTGTTCCCGTATGCACTCACTGACCCCAATGTCATTCCCCAGGTGACACCCAGCGATTTTCACGAAGTAGTCACCTCTGATCTGCGAGCTAGAACGACACGGAAGATCCTCACCCACTCCCTCCCATTGCTGGTTCTGCGAAACTCTTGGAACAAGCTATTGCACAAGTCAAGTCAATCTCGGTCAACCCAATCTTTGGCTCCAATCAATGCGCGCGCTGCCAGGCATCATTGGAGGTCGCAAAGTTTCTTGCGCTAAGCGCACCTGACCAAGGATCAAACTTCGCTGTCGCCCTCTGTGAATACTTCAACTACTCATCGACCTGTGAAGCCAACTATGGTCCCCTCACCCTCGGCCCGATTCTCACACAGGTGATGTCGTTCGCCGATGTCGGTGGATACGACGGACAAGTGAGTGTCTCATCAAGGTAACCCATGATTTCAGATCTATATCACTCTCCAGCTTCTCTGTGCCCAGTTCCTTGGCCTTTGCACCTACCCAGAAACCTTGCCTTTGAACACCACAGGGTGGTTTGCCAAGCCGAAACCGAAACCCCTTCCTGTGCCAAGGCAACCCAGCGGCGAGCGCCTGAAAGTATTACACGTGTCCGATCTCCATATCGATCCTCGCGAGTAATTTTGGTACCCCTGGTTCCCTTGACTTATCGATTTACAGGCTATGCTAATGGGGCGGAGGCAAACTGTACCAGTGGACTCTGTTGCCGTGAAAATGCTTATAACCGGCAAAGCCCGCACTCACCGTTGCTCCCAGCACCTCGGTTTGGCTATTTCTTGTGGTGCGTGCTTTACCATCTTTTACATGCGCTAAACTGCATCTCGGAGCCTTGCAGCGACTCCCCATATTCATTGATCGCTGCTACTCTCGAGGCTATCCCTCCGTTGGCTAGCACGGAGTCAACAGGATTTGACTTCACGCTCTTCACCGGTGATTTGCTCGCGCATGATCCCTCCAACCAACTATCGAGGTGAGTTGGCAGTGGCTTTCAGGTATCTTATTAAGCATGTGTCAAGAGCCTATACTGAGTATGCAGAGGTGAGGTGGCAATGGCAAAGACTGTTATTCACTGTTCTGAGACGTCTCTAGGTTGTGTTGTTCGACCTCCTCAAACGCATGCTTGGGCCGGGTCCTGTATATGCAACCCTAGGCAACCACGACAGTTATCCATCTGATTTAGCGGCGTCTTATTCTCTCGGGGGCGAGTTGGGTCAGCAGTTTGGATGGTATGCTGCATTCCACGTCGCAAGACTCACTGGCTATTGACATGCATCTAGGTTGTATGATCATATCACTGCACTCTGGAATTATGAAGGCTGGTTGCCGGAAGATTCAGTCGAGTACTCCCGTGCACACTATGCAGCATACATGGTGAAACGAACCGACGGACTGAGGATTATCAGTTTGAACACAAACTTATGTACGTCCATACGAGTGAATTATGTGGTGTGGATATCAACAATACGTTTCATTATTTTCAGGGTATCGGTCAGTGACTTCACCTTGTCATCCATCGTTTTCTAAGTCATTCGTAGGTCAAACTACTTCAATTATATCAACGCTTCAGATCCAGATACCTCCGGTATGATGAGGTTCCTGACTGACGAGTTGCAAGACGCTGAGGATGCAGGCGATCGCGGTAGGTAGCGGTCACTCAGGATACAATCCATACTGACGGAAGGACAGTCTGGATTATCGGTCATGTATTCAGTGGTTGGGACGGTTCTAATTCGCTCATGAACCCGACAAATCTCTGTATGTATACCTTGCTAGGGTCCTGATTTCAACTGAAACTCTTCGTTCAACAGTCTATCAAATGTAAATGTTGTTGTCTATTGTATCCTCATCGTCTTCTTGATGAGATTTACAGTGTCGATCGCTTCTCTCCTCACGTCATCGCGAGTTGGTATGATAATCTTCACCACAAGTAGTTGGCTAACTTTACTGCAGATATCTTCTGGGGCCATTCCCATGAAGATCAATTGTCGGTAAATCCTTCAGAACCCCTATCCACTCCATTTTTGTGAACTAGACATAGATCTTTTACACGAACAATGCCACAGTAATGAATACCGACACTGCTCAAACATTATCATGGGTATGTTCTATCACACCTCCTCGTTCCAACTTCGCTAAGCCCTCCTAGACTGGGCCTTCGGTGACTCCTCTGACAAACTTGAACACCGGTTTCCGCGTTTATGAGATCGATTCTGCTGTATGCCGATCACGTTCTTGGAGGGGTAGATACTGATTTCGGATTATCCACAGACTTTTGAAGTTCTCGATGCTTACACGTGAGTCATGTCGCATCTGGTAGCCGCAGAAGATGCCTCAACATTGTTTCGACAGTTACAAAACCCCTGTCGACACCTTCAGTGCTCTAGACTCCCAGATTCAATATGGACCCACATTCGAGTTGGAGTATAGTACCAGGGAAACATATGGTGCAAACATCCCCTGGAGCAACAATGACCCCCTGAACGCAACTTGGTGGCAACTTGTGACAGAGCGTGAGTCCTCCGGACGAGTGTCTGACCTTCCCCTGACCCTCGTCGTTGCAGAGATGGCCGTGAACTCTACCTTAGTCGAAGTATGTAGACACCTTGTCGAGGTCCAGGCTGAACGTTGTCCCTGACAAGTAAACTAGATCTTCAACACCTATCAGGGTAAGAGCTCTATTCTTACCCCTCCGTGTACAGGAGAATGCGTCACTGCCAGAATTTGCTACATCCGTAGTGGGTCTGCCAGCATTGCTACGCAGAACTGCCAGAAGGGATATGGTTCAGTTCAATAGGTGCCTTCAAATTTAGAGGAGGTCAAACACCTGTTCTGTGTCAGTTGAAATCACCCTCTGGTAGTACAGATAAATCAACTGTATATGACACTTGGATATATACGTTAACTGTTGATACAAAATTGGAGAAAAGCGAGTGCACTAGAATTCTGACCGGTGACCGATGGCACCATGTCCATGTCAGATCTAACGTCGCCGTCCTCCAGCACCACCACCCAGCACCACCAGCTTCTTTCCGCGTCTACGACCTCCACCCCGTTGTTCAAGTTCATGCCAAGCTGCATCCAGATCCCATTCATCACCAATCTCCGGGGTTGCGTTGCGATTACTTGGCTGTGCGCGGGACACAGAAGGTGCAGAATGAAGCGCAGAGGCAAAACTTCTTGAGCCCCATGCACCAGAGATGGCCTGAGAGATTGGAACACGCGATGAAGGTTCCTCTGTCTCGAGAGTAGGTGGCGGGTGGTCCATAAAATCAGAAACAGCGCATTCTTCGCGTGACATGAGTTTCACCCTTTCCTTCTCCTTCTCCTCTGCTCGCGCACGCGCCCGGTCGTCTTTCTTCTCCTTCTCCTTCCTTCGTGCGGTCCTCAACTTGAGTGCACCTTCAAAATTCTTCAGGCCCTCTTGTCCTACGACTCCCTCCAGATCAGCTTCAATAAATACAACGTCCGCACCCTCCGGCATGTGGGCCAAGTATTTGCAGCGTTTGCGCAGGTCGTCATTGACAGTGCCTTCCGAGGCAGACTCGACGCGGACAATAATTTCGTCGGGAAATGAGGCGTATCCATTGTAATGGGAGAATAAGATCTTGATGTCTAGCGGATGTAGGAAGATAGGCAGGCCTGAAGCCGCTTGATAATAGTAATAAGTCTGCGTCGAAGGAGGGGGCGGGTTCAAATTACGACGTTGTCGGTGGCTTCTGTTACTAGTGGGCTGGGGGAACCTATTGGGTTGAGTCGCAAGGTCTGAGTCCACTAGCAAAGATGAATCCGACGGTTGATTGTTCGTAAATGGTAAATGCTGAGTCGCCAAAAACGCGTCCGGAGTCTCGTGCAGGCCCACCGGCTTGACATCAACACGTTCACTTCGACTCGTATTGTGTGCATAGCGACGCTGGAGGTCTTCATAGTCTTTGCGAGTCCTATCGATAGTCCGAACAAGTAGCGGCGATTCAAGGGCAGCCGCTTTCGCTATTTGATGGCGTAGCTTTTCCTCGGCGGCATCAATATACACAATACTGAGTTCATCTTTTGCAGCCACCATTGAGCGCCGCTCGACGCCCAATAGATCCAGATCCTTCGAGAGATCTGCAGTCAGATATTGTGGAGTGGCCAGCATGAACTTGGCAAAGTTGTACACGTCGGGAAGGAAATGAAATGGAGCCTGGTGAGGTGGGAGCAGCTCCGAAGGCCAGGTCTGTGAGCGAGGGAGTGCCAGGGTTGTGATCTGGGGTCGCTGCATCAGACGCATGCGCATGAAAGAACCTGTACGAGGAGTCGTCTGGAATGGATCATCGAGGGAACAGGAAGATGAGCCCCCCGAAGCGCAGTCCTCGGCCGACAAAGTTGATCCTTCGAACCATTTGACGCTCTTAAGCTGTTTCGCGTTAACGGAGTCGAAGCAAATGGGACAGCGGGCCCATTTGAGATTATCCGACAGGCTCAAGTAATGCAGGATACATGGGAAACAGAATACCTGAGATAGTTCAGTCAGGAGATGAAAAGACGGCTGTGGACACTGACATGACCGCACTTCGTCATTCTAGGGACAACAGGCGGGGATAGGCAGATAGGACAAGTAGTCAGGCCCTCGTCTGGACCGCGGGTCTCCCCACTTGTTGTCAATGCGTAGGCTGATGCTCGCGGGACGACGACCTGTAATATATCTTGCCATTGGAAGAAACTTTAGCAGGAGGGGGTTCAGAAAATAGCGAGACATAAGCCAGGAGAAAACATACATGTCCGGATCCGCGAAATGGACCGTATAGTCGCCCGTGGGATTCATGATGAATCGATATTGTGCGTTCACAAATCCTGCATGGGAATCAATTTGGCGCTAGGTGGGGTGGTTGATAAGGCTGGTACTCACTTTCCTTGTTCCACACTCCGTGAGTGGAGGACTTCTTTCCACGCCTGGGCAAGCTCTGTGAATGAGTTTGCCTCGGAGGCAGAGTGAAATTAAGGAGATGATTCAGAGACTGCGGGGATGCCATCTTGGAGGGTCGCTTTGGAGTAAGATTGTGTCCAGATGGCTCAGAAGCCATCGGGAGTGACATGGGCAAGATATCCCTGATATCGCTTGTCTAGACGTAGCCGGAGACCTAGCTGGGGCCGTTCCCTTGAAAGGGGAGACTGGCCACCGAGTGGTGAGCACTGAGTTACCAGTACAAAGCCGAAATGACTCCCATCAAAAGTCACGTGTCACCATCCCACTCCTCAACACCAATGGCAAAGGGAAAAAATCTGAACCCTGCCGATGCCTACCGTGCGTGACGCTTTCATTTAGCAGCTGGTTTGCTGCTCACCAATCCGCCTCTCTCAGGGAAGGCGCAACGCAAGAAGGAACTCAAGAAGGCATGTCGTCTTGGAAATTCGTGGTTTACTCTAACGCAATCGATTGCAGTAGAACAAGGCGGAGAGAACCAAAACCCGCGACTTTTCGTTGGTCAAGAAGGATACACGAGGCATGACCTGTCATTTATTGTCAGCACGCCTACTCACCATGTCCCAGATTTGGAGGATGAAATCGAAAAACTTGATGCGAGCCCCGAGCTATCTGCCTCGGACAAGTCTCGGCTGACGAATCTCAAAAATGAATTATCAAAGATCATGCAAAAGAAGGACGAATATGTTCAGGAGCATCCCGAACAGCGCAAGCTCGTGTACCGTCCGCGTAAACAGGACAAGGGTGAAGATCAGAAGGAAGCCCCTCCTGTGGAACAGAAAAGAAATCTGTTCAATAAACATGGTCTTCCTAGGCATCCGGAGCGCAGTATCTACTACGACCCTGTGATGAATCCTTACGGCGTCCCCCCTCCTGGTATGCCTTACATCGAAAGACGTGAGTGTTGAATTGGAAATCATGTTATCCATGTACTATACACATCTGCAGCTCTCACCGTGGATGAAGTGGACAGTGGTGAAGACGACGCAGGTGGGTTCACTCACGTACTGCATTCTGGTCTAGTGCTCATTCACTCGAAGATGAGGATATTGTGATGCCTGAGGGCCCGCCACCAGGTGCCGGCTTGGAAGACTCCGAGGGCGGCAGCGACGATGACATCCCCATGCCAGAAGGACCTCCTCCAGGTAATATACCAGGTTCGTCTCGTACGTGGGACTTGTCGCAGAATGGTACTGACGTCATGATTCATGATTCGAGCAGACACGAACCATCAAGCGCTGTCAAGTTTAATCCCTCCGCCATTCCCGCCTCCACTTCCGCATATGCCATCGAGTGCGCCATCGTTTATGCTTCCGCCGCCGCCACTGCCAGGTTTCAACGGCAGTGTTTATACAAGCGCACCCGGCGTCATGTCTGCGCCGCTACCACCTCCCGGCTTTTTCCCCCGTCGGATCCAATCCGCTGCTACGATTCAAGATCCCCTTTCATCCATTCCTCACCAAACTTACCAAGCACATCGCGCGAGTCATTTGCCGCCTGGACACCCTTCCTTGCCTCCAAAGCCTCCCTCTGGTACCCCTGGTACCATCCCTGCAAATGGGGTACACACTGGTGCCATTATCTCGGCCGAACCAGTATTGCGTGATCTGAAGAAAGAAGCAACAGCTTTCGTCCCGGCGTCGCTGAAAAGAAAGAAGGCGTCGGCATTACCTAGTTCCTCAAAAGTCAACGCCGCGCCTTCTGTCAATGTTGGCTTGGAAGCAACATCCCCTCAGGCTCGACCCGACCTCGTTGGCGTGCTGAAGAGCCAACTGGGAACTGTCACCGCTTCTCCATCGAATAGTCAAGTACCGGATAAAGGCCCGAAAGCACCAATCGTGAAGGAGAGGGATGACTATCAAAAATTTGTCGATGAAATGAGCGACCTGCTGGACCCCGCTGGCAGTTCGTGATTGCACAGTGGTGCCTTTTCCGAGGGAACGTGTATGTCTGTTTGTAGCAAGCGATGGGTTTTGAATGATCATGATATTATTGGACCGAAACGATATGCGGCGCCAAAGAGGTGATGATCAATTTGCTTCCGTGACACGCGCCAGACCACTTCAAATCTTGTTTTGCATGAGCGAGACAATCCTACTTTGCCCGAGACCGCTTGCACGATATGGTGGTCGTTTCGTCCTCATGCCTCTTCTCCCCCAAAAACCGCCCTTGAAACCTTTGCCAGCGGAAATTTGGTCAAGGATATTCTCCCTTGCCTTGCCAGCTGATGCATCACGGCGGGCGAATAGCAGGGCCACCACGAGCGGACTCTCGTGGTCTGCATCGTTGATGTTGGTGTGCAAATCCTTCCGTGTAAGTCCTGTCAATCAACTCCGTGTCCATCAAACTCGTGTCATCGAAGGACTCGATACGGCGAGAACACGGAACGCAGCGCACTCGACTCATGTGTATTTTTCGATCGCTTTTGATGGACACTGTCGGCACTTTCGCAACATTTTAAATACTAACGTTCCACCCACAGGACGTGGCTGCTCCGCTGCTGTATTCAAACGTACAGCTCCATACCGTCAGCGGCCTCGAAAAATTTACTTCGCGACTGCACACTGCAGACCAGCAGTGGGATTCCATTCGCAGAATACCATACTCCACACCCGGAAGATGGGTTCATACACTTGATCTATCAGGGATAACAACCATGCAGGCATTCGTGATTGACTCCCTGCTCACTACACTGTTTCCTCTGATGCCATTTATGGAAAACCTGACGCTATCCCCGGCCCTTCCACTGAGTCGCCGCGCTCTTGCCTCTCTGACCAACAGAGACGGAGGATCTAATTTGAGGATTCTCAGCGGTGTTTGCTACGTTGCCGCGCTCAGCTCTGCAATTTCCGTTGAAGAGGATCCTCTCGTTGAATTGCTCCAAACGTGTCATCAACTCGAGCATCTGGAAGTTATTGGGAACGACATGGAGCCAGCTGATATGGAACCTGACAGTCCAGAAGCAGTCGAGATTCCAGCGGTGAATGTGAGACTGGTTCTGCCCCGTCTCCATACCTTGACGCTGTTATCTATGCCCTCGTCCTCTCTCATGCATGCTCTGTTAAACGCAGCTCTCCCACACCTGAGGGCTTTGTACCTCACACCATACGACGATGTCCCTTATCCGAGAGCTCTCTCAACCCATTTTCTTGATATACATGGCAATTCGCTTTCGACGCTCTCGCTATTCACCCCAAAATCATGGCCTACACACTTTCACCCTTCTCCACGTAATCTATGTCACACTTGTCCAAATCTACGCCATCTTTCGCTCGAGACGCCGTTACCGGCCTTGGTGCCTCCCGACCCCGCAGATTCGGGTCATGTACTACCATTGCAGATTATTTCGGTCCCTCGACCGAATCACGATTTCTGGAGAACCTTGGAGACATTGCTTCCCTCATCACCTTCGCTGAACGTCATCCGCATGCGAGACGTACGGTGGCTACGCAGGGGATTGAATCATCACGCTCAAGAAGCTGGTGTGCAGGGTGAGATGCGCGTTTGGAGGCAGCGTTTGGCGAAACGGGGCATTTGTCTTTTGGATGGTGATTGGAAAGATACGGCCTGAAAATGTGTCACGATTTATTCGACTGGATCCCTTGTATGCATGTGCTCGTACTAGCCCTCCTCAATCAATAGCATGCGAAAAATGGGGATTCAAAAACACTGTGCGTGTAAGAAATGGGTGGCTCAACCCTTCATCTTTCGGCCTTGGTACTGCGGCCAAGCTGATGAACAGGCACCGTGACGGGCAGGAACGGACATCAAGAATATTGATATGTTCTGACCAGGCGATCCGGGGACGAACTTCCAAAAGACTTTCCGGTCGGAAGCTTTTTTGATCTGCATGCGCATCTAGGAAAGTAAATTTAGACCCAAATATCTGATTACTGCAGATTCGAATCAGTCGATGTTGATCCCAGAGCGACCGAATATAGGGCAACCCACCACACCTACAATATGGAAATAGGTCATGGCTAACAGATCGATAACGCGACAGGAAAGGACGGCGCTAAACAACGATCTGTGGCTCGCTTGATGGGAAGGGGTACCGTCCGCTAAAACGAAGGGCGTATCTATCCTAAATATTCTTGTACGGTAGTCGGACCAGATTGGCAGGCTCCCTGGTCGGTTGATTCTGCTGCCTCGAGGTGCGGCTTTCCCGCCTGAATCGATAATGGGAAGCAAAACGTCCACCGCTGAGTTGGAAAAGGATGAGCATCATGGGGAAGAGCCTAAACACCACCCTCACCGCCAATCAAAGATGGTCACAGGGAGGACTTGTCAAATGGTCTGCAAACAGAACTACGCACCCCTTTTGTGTGAGGCGGTTCAAGACAGGTAAAATGCGTGAATCTTTGGTGATCTGCTGCCAGTCCCCGTACAGAACAATGCGCTTGAGAGCGGGAAGGAAGGGACCGGAAAGGAACTCGAAATGGCGGTTGAGATGCCTCCAATTATCGCTGAGAATGCCACACGGGAAAGCGTGAAGTCCTACACACTCGAGGGTGGACTGCTCGACCAGCAGTGACTCGGTAGGTGGTGCTGTGAAGTTGATAAAGTAGTTGAAGACTTTGACCCTCGCACATCCCCGAAGGAATACCGAGATCTGGTCTGACATGTGGAAAGCGACGTTTCGTCCAAACTCGACCGTGCAGAGTTGGCTACCAAACTGGAGCCATAACTCATCCAATCTACCATGGTCTGCCGGAAAGTCGGCGACGATGTGGACGAGAGAAGGGAGCTCCCATCGCCCGATTTGCCACACAAACAAGGGGTTCACCCGTTTCAAACGAAGTGTTGTGAGTGCTGGTAATTGTATTGGGGAGTCCAGGTGCGCAGAGTTCATCCAAAACTCGCCGCCAAGAGCGAGGAATTGCAGGGAAGGGGCGTTGCGAAGGACATCCATCAAGGAATTGATGCCACCTGAATGAGCAGCATTGTTATAGTGCCACCACTCCAGTCGGGTGAGGGAAGACAATGACACAATCTCTGCGGGGAATTCGTATCGCAAGGAATCAGGGAGTGCTTCAAAGAAGGGGCGGACGAGGGTTGTGAGAGAAGGGCAGCTGCGGAGAATTTCGACGACGTCGCGGGTATCGCCAGGCCGTTCTGTCGCAGTCTGGGTGTAGGGGAGTTCGATGCGGTGGACGAATCTCCCGAGGGAATGGTGGTCTGCCAGAACGGTCTTGAGGTTCTCCGAGTCATATCTAATCCGCACATCTTCGTAAAGAAAATTGGTGGCGAGGGCCCGCCAGAGACGGCAGACCTGGACGAGTGCGTGCTTTGTCTTTAACGATTCATCAAACGTCTCCGAGGATGCACGAAACGGCTCGTAGTATGGCGCGGGATAACCATCTGAAGGGCAAGTTGCCCAACGAAAAACGAGGATCCAAAGCTCTGGAGGTAACATGGAGGGGACGGCGGAGCATCTGATCTAGTCACACGCTTCGATCAAGCACAGACTAGATCGTAAGGCATTAATACGTGAAAGCAAAAGCATGCGGGGCCATGTGGTATCATCTTGCCGAGAAACAGATAAACAGGACGTGTAGGAACGAGGCAAACAGATAATATAGTGGATGACAACAACACCAAGAAGCAGCTCGGTAGTCTCAGCGCCATTAAAAGAACGTCAAGTTCGTAGTGTGCATGACAGGTAGGTGTCCGTGAGAGGTAGATGTGACAGACAAGAGGATCCAACCACTATATGATCTGGAGGTAATTTGAAGGGGCAACTAGAGGGAGAGTGAATGAATGGGCGTAGATGAAGGAGACACGACTTACTGCCGACGGTTCCATCAGTCTTCTTTGCCTGCCACCACTTGCCTTGCTTGTCGAGAATGTCGAGAATTTCACCCTTGGTGAAGGAAATTTCGTTTGGGTCGTCAGGAGAGGCAGTGTCTATAAAGTACATGTGAAAATCACGGTGAAGAGCGGAGGAGGACTACGGACATGCGTAGAGCGCCTTTGCATTGTATGTATAAGAATCCTGTTCCTGGCCAGCCTCAGGGGAGGGGCTAGAAGCACTGAGAGTGTTTCCCGCGCCGACGCCGGCAGCACCTGAGCCGATGAGGGGAGAGTTTACGGCGATGTTTTGGTCTGGACCGGCGAGTTGACCTGGAACGGGTGCTGGGGTGCTCTGAGGGCTGCCGGTGGGTGCGAGAGCGAGAGCGCGGGGAGGAACGCCGTCGATGCTACCGCCGCCGACGAAGCTGTTTTGACTCCTTACGGCTGCGGGAGCGATTGTACCTGACATTTTAGCGGCGGGGTCATAAGGGATATCCTGTGAGCCGATGCCCGCGCCGGAGGAGTAGTTGGCGGCGTAGCCATTCGAGGCCATGTTGTGAACGGAAGGGCCACGGGTTCTGCGACGCCGAGAGGGAGGGGAGAGGCCGCCTGTGCCGAGAGAGTTGAAGAGGTGGAGAGCGAGAGAGTCTTCCTCTGAGGTGAAGTAGAGGACCCAGAGGATGTCGACGATAGCGAGTATGAGCCAGCCAGCGGCCATTGCGTCCTTGGCGGCGAGACCAGAGAATATGCTCTCGTTTACGCTGAGGACTGCGAAGACGATTGCGACTGCGCCAAAGGTAGATATTTGGGAGCGATGCATTGCAATGGAGTCGGTTGCGAGGGTGTTTACGACGCCGAGGATGAGGAAGAGCTGGAGGAATATGGCGAACCAGGGTACGCCGACATTTCCGACTAGAAAAGGGTGAGCTCTGGATCGGTTCTCGAGAGAGGACATACACTGTGCGGTTGCGATAGCCTGGGATATGAAGGCGATGAACCAAGCGAGCTGTCATGGGGGACGTGAGGGTGGATCGGGTTGTTATTGGAACAACGTACGACGGCGAGGACGGTAGTGAATAGAAAGAGATAGTGGGTGAGGATGGGCGTAAAGTCGACACCTTCGTTTCCGCGGGGAGGCATCTTGTCGAGAGCAAAACGACGCGGCTCTGCTTTTTTTTGAGCTGGTTACATTTCCCACGGTGGTACCCCCTCGCCCGCCATGGCGCCAGACCTCGCCGCCCGTCCGCTCAACGTCACCGACGCGCTCAGCTATCTCGACGCCGTCAAGGTCCAGTTCCAGGACAAGCCAGACGTGTACAACCACTTTCTCGACATCATGAAGGACTTCAAGAGCGAGGTGTGAGTCCCGTCCCGCCCCGCCCCGCCCCCGTTTCACCTCGCCCCCAGCATCGACACCCCCGGCGTCATCGACCGCGTATCGATGCTCTTCCACGGAAACCCCGCGCTCATACAGGGCTTCAACACCTTCCTCCCCCCCGGCTACAGGATCGACATCTCCGCTGACCCACGTGATCCAGACGCCATCCGTGTCACCACCCCCTCCGGCACGGTCACCCAGTCCACCTCTCACAAACTCTCCGCCCGCGCCATAACCCCCTTCTCCCTCGGCATCCCCTCCTCATCCACCACCGCAGCTGCCTCCTTCCTCGGCGGACTCGGCGCAAGGAATGCCCTCGACAGCAAACCCCCCGGCGAATTCAACCACGCGATCCAATACCTCAACAAGATAAAGGCCCGCTACGCCGACGACCCAGATACCTACAAGCAGTTCCTCGAGATACTCCAGACATACCAAAAGGAACAACGCCACATTCACGACGTGCGCCTTTATCTCCTTCCACCCCTTTCTTCACTCACCCCCATCCAGTCCCAGGTGTACGCCCAGGTGCAGCTCCTCTTCAAGGACGCCCTAGACCTCTTGGCCGAATTCAAGGACTTCTTGCCCGAGGCTTCCATGGCCTTTGCTACCCCCGGCGGTGTCCCCAACATCCTCCCCCAGCCAACCCTCGGTCCCGGAATCCCAGGGCAGTGGTCCGACATCGACAAGGACAGGATCGGAAAGAAACCCGTCGTCGCACCTCCAAAGAAGAGGCGCAAAGGTCCAGAGAAAGATACCACACCAGTCCCTTCTTCTCGCTCAATAGTCAGTCGCGTTCGTGTACTCGTCCTCTACTTTCGTTCGTACCTGACCTTTGGCCCAGGCAAAGAAACCAAAGCATACACACAAACTCGGAGAGTCAGATTCACCCCACTACTCCTCCTATGCTCTACCTCCCCCCTCCCCTCCCCTCGCCGCCCCGCCCCCTCAATCCCATGTCATGCCACCACCGTCACTTCCACACATGGGCATGTTGCCTCCCGTCATGAACTTGTCTCATTCCGCCATCCAGACTCCCCCCGACGAACTCTTATTCTTTGAGCGCGCAAAGCGAACCTTGGAAAGCAGGGATACTTATGAAGAATTCCTCAAGCTGCTCACCCTCTACTCAAAGGACATCATCGATGCCAAAACCCTCGTCGACTTGTCCCAGGTCTTTCTAGGCGACGGCGACTTGCTCGCACAGTTCAAGGATGTTCTCCGCATCGACGAGTTTCAGTCCAGCGTCGAACACGGCCCTCCAGGAAGCATTCGCACAGGTCCTCCAGAACCACTGCCCGCCCTCCCAGCAGACGAAGGAGAGGGCCCAAGTTATCGCAAACTACCTGAAAGCGTAAGTCGCCCCTCAAGTTCATGAACCAGTTCCCTCATGCCGCATGTAGGAGGTCAACCTAGCCTGTTCTAGCCGCGACGAGCTGTGTCGTTCCGTCTTGAATGACACCTGGGTTTCACATCCAACGTGGGCATCAGAGGAGGCCGGTTTCATATCTCACAAGAAGAATACGTTTGAAGAAGCGCTTCACAAGAGCGAAGAAGAACGTCACGAGTATCACGTCCAGCTCGAGGCACTTGCCCGCACCATCGCGCTTTTTGAGCCCCTCAATACGCGCATCGAAGAGATGACCAACGAGGAGCGTGCCACCTTCCGGCTCAAGGCTGACTTTGGTGGACCTAGTAGGAGCATCTATCACCGTACATTGAAAAAGGTCTATGGACGTGATGCCAGTGCCGAAGTCATTCAGGCCCTGCAAGATTGCCCCAGCGTTGCAGTGCCCGTCGTGCTCACACGTCTAAAGGCCAAGGATGAGGAGTGGCGTCGCATACAACGAGAATGGAACAAGACCTGGCATGAGGTCGACGCCAAAAACTTTTACAAATCTCTTGATCATCAAGGGAATCAATTCAAGCAAAACGATAAGAAACACATTACAGCAAAGCATTTCGTGCAGCATATCGAGGGCATTAGAGAAGCTCAAGAGCACAAGTTTGCGCAACGAGGTCGACCGTCTTTCGCGGCAGGCTCAGTTGGGCACCAGCTGGAGTTCGAGTTTCCTCAGACATCCGTATTGCACGATTCGCTCCGTCTGGTCCGCTCCTTTTTAGATCATTCTCAAGGACAGTACAGCCCACCGGAGCGGCGTGCTATCGAAGACTTTCTCCGCCAATTCGTGCCTTTGCTCTACATGTTTCCAGAACACGAATTCGATGTTGCGTGCGGTCCCTCTGACGGCATGCAGGACGATGATCTGGAGCACGACCCTTTGAACAACTTGGGCAGCGGGAGTAGATCAGCAACTGGTCCATCGACCGCAACGGGGGATTGTCGAAAACCAGTGTCGAGAACATGTTCAGAAAAGTCTTCCGGGAATGACGCGAGGGGCGCGGCTTCCCTGACGCCAACGTTGCCTCGCTCTCATGGCGCTAGCAACCCCAGATGCAGTTCTAGCGGTGTCTGGATTGGCACTACCCAGGCCAGTACTGATTCTGGTGGTCTCCCAAAGCGCAAACCCTTTTTCGCCAACACGACGATTTATACATTGTTGTGTTTACTGCAGGTAGCTGGACCTCCTCCCAGATTGACTCGGTCAACTCATTCCTATTGCAGTCGATCTATTCTCGGCTTGTGACCTGCAAGGACGACGGTGCCAAACATGTTGCGGAGAACCTCAATCCTATGGATAGCAATCCAATTGCCGTCGAGCTAGGATTAGATGATCCGAATGGCCCCGGAGCTGTCCTAAGACAAGTCATGGAAGCGTTGGGAGAGCAGCGACCAGACAGCATACCGAACCTGGTTTACATGTACTTTATTGACGCCTGTGAAAAGCTATTCGAGGGCGAGCTCGAGGTGGGTTTATTTGAGGAGCACATGCGATGGTTCTTTGGTAACCAGGTAGGTGACTCGAGGATTAGCGGCGAGACTCGTGCTGAGAACGGTCACATAGGCGTACCAGCTGTTCACGTTGGACAAGCTCATTGCCGCATTTATCAAGCAGGTGAGTCGTTGTCACGCTCCCGCACTGATGATGCTAAGCGAGATGTGACGTGCAGGTACAAAGCGTGCTATCAGATAACAAGTCACAGGAGCTATGTTCGATGCTGCAAGATGCGCGCAAAACGGAGAGGGTAACTACTCAGGATATGATCCGGTATCGTCGAGAGGCTGAACGCCACGTGGGAGCTGATGAGCATTTATACCGCATCGAATGGGTAAGATGAGTCTATTATAAATGATATGCGTTGCTCAGTGGCAATGGCGCAGGATCCGGAAGCGAAGAAGCTGAAGATCCAGCTGCTCGAGGGCAACGACCCGAGTGCTGAGATCGACCGGTCTGCGATGGGGCGATGGCATGAATACATGGAATCGTACGTACTGCGGCACCCTACAGAGTGGGTGCCGGAGCCCAGGGACGAGGGGCGGAGTGCGGTATTTTTACGAAGGTGCGGGTATCTTTGTCAGGGGTGCGAAGATTCGCTGATCTAAAAATAGATCGCTGTCAACGGACGAAACGATGGTGGGATGGAGCGACATGCGGGTGCGGATAAGTGTGTGCACGTACAAGCTGATGTACGAGGTGGGGAGCGAGGATGGAATGGTGCAGAGACGGAGCAGAGAGGAAGAGAGGGAGGTGGAGGAGAGGGCGCGGCGGCGGAACGAGGAGCGACAGCGATGTCGGCTATTAACAGTGGGTGTCTGAAACGAGCGCATTATTTTTGGAGAGAGTGCGGAATAATATAATATTACTTAAGCTGCTGGTGGAGGGCTCACGATCACGACGAGCAGTTTTCGTCGCTTTTACGGACGACGACGAGGCCGTTGTGCAAAGAAATATTAGTCGGTGACAGGGGCAACTGTCCGCTGGTCTCGGCTCATTAAGCCACGCGCCCTCAAGACTCTCTTGGCACGTCTTCTGTGCTTTCTCGCATCATGGCCAAGCCAAAACATCACAATGTCGTACGACAACCCCGTTTTCCCTCTCCCGCTGTCCTCTCCGCCCTCGCTCTCGTTGCCGCGACACCAACCGTGGTCGCTGCCGGCCCCCTCCCTCTCCCGACGTCCCACCCACCCGCATTCCTCTGCCCGTTCATCGAACGCGCTATCGTGCCCCCCAGCTCGCCAATCTCCACTCCGACGCCCCATCCCCTTCAGTGCAGCAGTATTGCAGACAGATATGTCCAAGGCACCGACAGTCTCTGGCGGAAAACTGGCACATGGACATTGTACGGCTCAATAGTCAGTGTGATCCTAACATCTCACCCATCCTTCCAATCTCAACTCGTCTTTCCAGTGTTGCTCCAGTTTGACCGCGAGCACGTCTACCATACAACCGCAACCGAGCTCTTCTCAAACGCCCACCACTACTTCAACTCCCACCACCGAAAACTTTGACACATCGGTGCTCCCCGCCGGCTGGGACAACGAGTCCACAATCAGCTCCAGCACAGAATCGTCCATCATTCTTGCTCTCGCCATCGTCTTGGCCGGATCCATATGCATTTTCATGATTGGCTGCGTCATCTGGAGACGGCGCAAGAAAAGGACCAGAGATGTAGAGCGCAAATTTGGGCACAGGCCAGACGCGCGTGTCGATTCTCAAGACACCAGCCGCGAAAAAGATGCTCGCGGAAAGATACGAATGTGGGCAAAAGCGACTGCTCGGTGGAAGTCCAATATTCACCAATCAGCCCGCCGGCGGAGAAAAGGACATGTTCCACTCAATCGACCGCCCTCTCCGACCCTTTCTCTCTCATCACAACTGTCGGTCGTTGCTCCGCCTACTCCATCTCGTCGGGATTCGATCGCGTCGGAGGAGCCGGATTCTTCCTCACCACAAGTCGCGGGCAACGTGTCCGAACCACCTGTTGTCCTCCACGATCCCCCTCGTTCTGCATCGCCGCCCACCTATGGAGCGTCACTCGTTCCCAGATTTTCCTGCACACCTTTTCCTAGTTCCGCCATACCTAATTCGAGTTCGACACGCTCACCTGCCATTCCATATTCAGCCCAACGCAGTAATCGTCCTTCCTCTATGGACGACGAACCACTCCCCTACATTCTTCCAAGTGACGGCCATGTTGCCACGGACGACAAAGCATACCTTGCCCACATCCAGGAGTTGGCAAGTACTCCTCCATTGATCATCGACACCCCAAGTGCAAGCACAATGGAACCAGTTTCTGCGCCCGAATGGCATGAAGTAGAAGACAACCTGGAGGATCTGGACATCGACTTGAGTGAAGCACCCACACCTTTCCATATGTTTGGCTTGCCCCCCTCCTTTCCTCAGCCTCCTTCCAAAGCCGACGTCCCTTTGCATTTTGGCTACCTGGACGATCGCCCTCTCCGTTATGGAGAGGGAGACGACACCCTGGTTTCTCCTCCCGTTCCTGCATCGCCAGGACCTTCACTCGGAGCTTTCCCGAGTGCACCTCTCATCGATGACCCTGGTTTAGAACCTTCTGCGCCTTCCTTGGAAGGTGAAGATGAGTTGTTCCAGGATTGGGATGCGGCTTCATCTTATGTCCCTGAGGTCCCTGCCTCGGCGGATCTGGACTCTACTCCTTCCCGCGCGATAGATTCTTCTACTTTATCGTCGCTCCCTTCTATATTGGATTCTGCCGCCAGGGATAGCGTACTCCCTCGATATCATCCTTAGTCTGGAGGAGATGTTAAAGGACTTGACTTGCGCAGTCATGTACAAGTACCTTACGATAAACGTATCACTAATTTTCTGCGAGCACCATCTTTTGTGTCACGTGAGTTTCTCGGATGAGCAGACATTCATGTCCCGAGTCCCTATCTTCGTACCACCGCTGCGGTCATGGGGAAATCTCAAAAAAAGCGGTCGATGCGCAGGCACAACCCGATGAGGGTCCCAGACTCACATCTACCCCAAGGTCTTGCATCTGCCGAGTCTGCATCCACAAAGAATGACGCTATCCTACCGATCATTCAAAAAGTATGTCTCTTATTCGATTGTTTACTCATCTCGTTTAGTAACGCGTCCTAGATGGAGAGCCCTGATGGTTCTGAACGCAAATGGGCTTGTGTCGCGGTGTCTAACCTCATACAAAACGATCCATCCACCCGGAGGTTGCTACAAGGCAAAAATGTGGTGGGTGCCTTGATCACGCGCCTGTCGGATAGTGAAGAGGAAGTATGGATCGAGGCTGCTGGTGCCTTACGGTCCGTCAGATCGGGTCTCTTCTGGCGATCGTTGACCTTTTATACTCTAGAAATATTTGTATCGATGGGGGATACGACATTTGCTCGGAGATGTACAATAAAAACATCCTTGCCCCACTGAGGACGTTTGTGCCAAAGGTATGTGCATGCTGTCGTTATCGTTCGATATCCGCCTCATCGCACTTGTGGTGTCTCGCACAAGATATCCACGATACTCGCTCAATTCCTTGAATCCCCCCAAAATGCGCCGGAAAACGCGAAAAAGGTGGTGTACGAGTTTGCTGACAACGTGATCACGATCTTGTGGTGCTTGTCGTGAGTACTTTTTGCTCGCGACGTATTAGCCTTGTCTCAGGGTGATCAGGGAGACTTCGAACAAGGCTCTCAGTGCCATCAACCAGATCAACCTCATCCCGTTCTTGATGTCCTTCCTGTCCTCCCGCGGCAAGTTGCCTATATCCACTGTAGTTGCGGCAGGTAGTTTTCTCAGCGCCAGTTCACTTCCCACTTGACCAACTGGTCTCATACAGCGCAAAGCCTATATGTTCTCACAGACGACAATCAGGCAGCGATAGAAGAGGTTCGTTCTGATGCTGCCTATAGTTCATGTCTGTTGGATATTGTGCGATGCAACGAACACGATCTCAAAGGAAAGGCAAAAGATCTTTCCAGAGATCGTCTCGAGACTCTCAAAGTCCTGTGCTGCGGTGAGATCCTTGGTGTTCAGATGTGGGGTTTCGCAGCTCAATATGAGAGTCAGGCATCATGAGCAATGTGTCACCTCTGCCGCCACCTAGTGCTGCGTCCACCCTCGACGTTGTTAATGAACTTTTGCTTCCTGTTCTGCGACCTGTCATCACTTCAGTATCCTTGGACGAAATGGCAGCACAAGTTCAAGAGCTCGTAACCCAACAGGTCAGTCGCGTTGTGAAACACCGAATCATGCCTGAATATTTGTCCAAGGCAAACGAACCACCATCCATTGAAAGATTATCTTTGAAAAACACACCGAAATCGGATCACAAGTCACAGACTGAACTAGATCTCGAGCGGTTAGAAAACAGACTCAGGACAGTCCAACTCGCTCTCGAGGTCTTGACGGGATCATGTGCGACTCTGCCAGATCCAGTCTCGGGCATTTCGGAAAATGAAAACGAAGAAGACCTGCAAGGTACGGGTATTCTGATTCCGATTCGACGACTGAATAACCTTTTCAGACGAGGACGTGGAGATGGGCGATGACATGACAGAGGGCGTGCCGCTAGACGAAAACATCCATGCACGTGAAGAGACGAAGCGATCCTCTGCCGCTCTCCTACCCGAGCTAGTACGACCTCTTCTAGCCTTGGCGCAACCCACATTCCTTTCTTTCTCGCCCCCATCCAGCCTATCAATTCATCCTCCGACAACCTCCGCGCTCAGTGCCATCCATGTGAGCGCTTTCGAGTGTCTCAATAATCTATTCCTTTCGCTTTCAACCTCCCCGAATGCGGAGCTCGCTGCGGATGAAGACACCGGACGTGATGTTTGGTCCGAGATGTGGGCAGCACTGTCTAAAGTTGGACTTGACATCGCTCCAGGGCAGGAGCGCAAGCGGGAAATCTGGGAAATCGCCGTTGGTGTTCTCTGGGGCATCGGGAACATCTGGAAAGGCAAATTAGTGAGAGATCCAGTTTCATGTACCTCGCTATTCTCACCATCGCACAGGCTCCAATTGATCAGCAAGCCCAGACCTTGATGAATATTTGTGACTCGAGTACGGAAGTTCAGGTGCAAGTGAAATGCATTGGTACGCTAGAGTGCCTGGCACAATACCCCGATTCCATAGAGGCAAATCAAGTGCGTTACCTGGTTCACGTGTATGCCAAATTGTCAAACTTGCGTTGTCCATAGGTGATATCCAGCTATTTATTATCCATCTTACCGACTGCGACCACGCCATCTGCTAAAGACACTGAACCCCTCCTTCAGACGGTCTCCGCTCTGATCGATATCTACTCGGACGAGAGGCTCGCGTACGACATCAACTTTAGGAATGGTAGGTTTCTCGATCGCCTCGTGGAGAGTGTGGACGGGGTTAAGAAGGTGGTGAGAGCAATCGATCGTCGAAAGGAACGAGATTTGAAATTGAGAGGAGAGGAAGTACGAGATAACCTAGTCGCATTTATCGAGTACCGAAGTGCCCTTTGAGCAACTTCCGTTGACAGACAGTTGTGGCACCGCTTGTGCTTACCGAAAGTGGAAAAGACCCGATATAAAATTGGACGCGAAGTACCTGGTCCGTGCGCGATTCGAAAGGGTATATAAACCGTGCGCAGACAAGTGAAATCCTCATACTTACCTTGATGGCGCGTGTCCCTTCGCGTACCTGGGTGTGCGGGCCGCTGGGACCTTCCATAGCACGGCGACCCTGTCCATACAGAGGGTAACTGTGGCTTGTATGCGCTTCGGCTCATGCACTGTCTCAATATTTCCCTGTCCTGCCATGGCCACTCTGGCTGGGCAGGCCATCCTTTTTTTTTTTTCGCTCCTTCTCAGTGCTAACCCTAACCCTAGTGCTCGACCTAATCGAGAAGTGTACACTTTTTGGTAGCTATATTCATTGTACTGCGGTGTTCAACTGTTAGCTTCCCCAACTGTTTTACATGATATTTCCAAAACTTCAATGTCTCCCACAATTTTAGTGGGGGTAGACCTAATCATCCGGAATAACATGGGTACTCTGGTCGAGGCACGAAATAGTCAGCTTCCGTGAAAGACTTGGCACATTTCCGGAAAAAACACACACCTTGTTACTATCAAATGGATCCATGCCCGCAGCTACTCGACTGCCTGCAATCAATGCACTCCAATCAATAATATCCCATTTGTGGGTACCTGCTAATTTCTGCTCTTGATGGATGGACCTCGCAGTGATCATACGTTGGTGAGCTATGTCCACAGCTGGCATCGGACAATTGATTTCGGCGGTGAGGCGACGAATATGCCTGGTCGGTCACGTCAGCATACCGGGACGGTGCAGTGGAGGACTACCACTAACATTGAATCTTTGATTCCTCCGTCGATAGCAAAACCGTTGGAGCCGTCAAAGTGATCCTTCACCATGCGTTCACCGTATGCGATCAAGCTAATCCCATCCCTAAGTCAAGGCGATCAAGTCTCAAAAGGAATTCAGTGCCTACCCAGGAGCAGGCATTATATCTACATCACTTGGTCAGATATTGTAGCCGAATCCTCGACGGGCATACCTTTGACGAGGCTATTCACGGTGTGGGCTCCGATTCCCGACTTTTCACCGAGGGTGAGTGTCTCAGCAAGCAGCTCATTTGCGCCCATGAGCAAGCCATTTCCAATCAGTTTGAGAGTCGGCGCTGAAGGACGAATGAATGAGGAAGTTAGCGAGATATAATATGCTGCGATTACGCACCTTTCTCGATATTACCGCCAAGGTCGATGACCTTCCTGCCCACGCCAGGGACCGTAAGATACGCCACCACTTTCTTGGATCGGTAGTCACCGCTCATTGCGAGCACGAGGTTCCCGGCATCCGCTCCCATGGGAGGTCCAAAGACCGGGGACGCTACGAGTCTGCAGTGTGCGAAGCCGGAGATAAGTTTATCAATATCCCCTGAATTTTTATCATTATCATCCGTCCAGCTAGGGACTAAAGGAGAATACTTGCCAGCGAGGGCAGGGTAGATCTTTCACGGGTCAGACGGTTGAAGATGGAGAAATAGGGTAGACTCACCGTACTAGTATCGACGAAAATCTTTGCTCTGGAGGGTGGATTTTCCTGGTGGGAATGAGATATTGCCTGCTTATCTGTGACGTAAAGAAACGAAACATACCGAAAGCGCCTTTGCGAACTCGTTGTATACGCTCTGGACAGCAGCATCGTTGCCAAGATTGGTAAATATAACATCACACTCGGTAGCCAATTGAGCTGGGCTTGAAGCGACTTGGGCGACCGATGAGCCGACCTGGTCGACAAGTTTCTGTGCCTTGGACAAGGTGCGGTTATACAGGAGGACGGGGGTGGCGTTTGATTGCGATTGGCGAGATGTGGCGATGTTACGTGCCATGAAGTAGCCCATGGCACCCAGGCCATACCATCCGATCTTGAGGGGATGAGGAGGTGGGGTGGGAGGGCGAGAGAAGGGGACTGCGTCGGACATGGTAGAGAGCCTTGACGTGTGGACGTCTGATATATATATACCGGCCCAGGCTAAATCTGAGCGTGAAGTATAAGATAATTATTAATCGCTCACCCAGCTGGAGATTGTCGCGTCTGGCTGATTTAAACTCGGATCGAACACTCCGTTGAATCACGTGACTTTAAGTTACGACGCACGTGATCTATCTCACTCACTATGATCACCTCGATGGCGTTGCCTATCCCTCCGGGCCTGTCCGTTGCCTGCTCGCACTCAACCCCCACCATCATGCAGCAGCAGGCACACCCCATTGAGCACAAGGGAACTTTGCTTCCTGGACAGACTATCTCTGTCAACAAGTACACTGTCCAGGTGGAGAGGTATCTCAGTCAAGGTCCTCCGCAGTTTTGCCTTGCTATACCAATGTCTGAGCACTCTTATTCAGGTGGTTTCTCCTACGTCTATCTCGTGAGGACCCCGACACCCGTGTATAACACGACGCATCACGTTCTCAAGCGCATTGCTGTGCCGAACGAAGCGTTGCTCACCGAGGTCAAGAAAGAAGTCGATATCATGGTGCGCAGTATGATTTCCAACTGCATATTATCGCTTCACACCATGATATCAGAGGATCCTGAAAGGGCACCCCAACATCGTCTACCTCATCGACGCCGCATGGCACAGGATGTCCAATGGCCAGTACGAAGTTTTCATTCTCATGGAATATTGTCCAGGTACCTAGTATCCTGTTTTCCCCGCAGAGGTCTCATTTCAACAAACTCTAGGCGGAGGCATCATCGACATGATGAACAGGCGTCTCAGGGAACGACTCACAGAAGCTGAGATCCTGCAGATCTTTGTCGACCTCCTTGAAGGAGTCGCAGCCATGCACAACCTACGGCCGGCTTTACTACACCGCGACCTCAAAGTAGAAAACATCCTCCAATCATCTAGCACTTCCTTCAAATTATGCGATTTCGGATCCGCGACCCCAGTTGCACCTCGCCCTCCATCTACAACACAAGAGATCAGGGCGCTTGAGGCCGATCTTAATCGCCACACAACCCTTCAGTATCGACCTCCTGAGATGATCGATCCATACCTTCGCCGTCCTATCGATGAAAAATCAGATGTTTGGGCTTTGGGAGTGTTACTCTACAAGCTCTGCTACTACACAACTCCGTTCGAGGAGCATGGTCCTCTGGCCATCCTGAATGTACAATACCGAATTCCACCATATCCCGTATACTCTCCTCAACTGAATGGCTTGATCGGTACGTTGGCTGGCTTATGCGTCTTGCCTCGGCTCATTCTTCTTTGCCATATAGTATCGATGCTCCGTGAGCATGGCACCCAACGTCCGTCTGTGTTCGAGCTTCTTGCTCAAGTTCATCGAATGCGCGGCACCAAATCACGTTTCGCCTATCAAATAGTACCACAGCAACCTCTCTCACCGCGAACTCTCCAGTCACAATCAGCCACCCCACTCGACAATTTAGTGTCGTACCGACCATCGTCCTCGGCCACCACGCAACGACCCTCACCAGCGAAAAATACCGGTATCCAAGCAAGAGACAAAGTACTGGAAGCTATCGCCCCGATGCGACGCGGACGTCCGTCTTCCTCTCAGCAGCACGACCTTGTACCAGAAATATCAAACCCCCCCACTCCGCCAAAAATACCACTGGAAGCAAACAAGGCCCCAAAGGTCGATTTGTTGGACGACCACTTCGGTGTGGAGGAAGACAATGCGTGGAGAGTCATGAAAGGCAGCGCAGCGAGTGGTGAAGACACCAATGGCCCCAGCGCTAGTAATGCCGCGATGTCAGCGTGGAAGCCCAAGGGAGCCGCACGGGGCGAACTGGATGCCACCTGGAGTGTTGAATCGCTTACCTCCAAAGTGACCGATAGCGACGTGCGCTCACCCAGCACTACCTTTGTGGACAACTTTGCTGAGAACCTGTGGAACGCATACGATAGCAACAGGGTAGGCTCCAGCACGGCTCCCTCTATCCCAACTGAGAAAGTGGTTCCGTCGAAGATCGCACCTCCCGTAGAGGGGTCTCGAACCACAAAGCTTATCATCACCAAGGGAAAGGACGCTTTTGAAGGCTTGGGCCTGTCATCTTCCACACACCCTGCTCCAACCCTGGGTGAAGCACGCAAACTAAGGACCGGGCTGGCGGCAGTGAATGCCTACACCCGTTCCACCGTCGCACATAGCCCCTCGTCGACAGCGACAAAGCCAAAGATTACCACTGCTAGCACAAAGCCAACGCCCTCGCCTCGTCCATCACTCCCACAGGCAAGCAGGATCAGTCCTGCTACTCAAACTATGTCAAGTTCGATCTCCTCAACTACCGCTGCGTTTCCTCAGATTGGTGATTTTTATGCGGAGACTCGGTTCCCGTCCCTAGAAGACTTCGATGCACCCATGGCCTACTCGCAAAAACCCACTCGCTATACCACACAACCAGAACCGAACCTCGGGAACCAGAACATCATTGATTTATCAGTCCCTTCAACTTCTTCGATACCCCTCCGCCCACAACCTCAGCTGGCTACCGGTTCTACGATGATACAAAGTAGTACTCGTTCCCAACAAGTTATCACAGGGACTCCGGTTCGTGCGATAGATAAAACGTTGAGGCCTACAGCAGGTTTGGAGACCGGCGAAGGCATCTCACCAGTGAAGCGACCCAGTGGTCGTCCGTCTTCACGATCATCGTTATCTGCGAAGCATGCCACCAATGTCTCCTCCAAACCTTTGGAGACCCAAGATTTGCTTGATTTGACAGGTGACTCAACTCGTGCTTTCTTGCCTGCACAGAAGACTCGCGAGTATAAAGACTGGCTGACAGGAGACATCGACACTTTAGCATCGCCAACGAAGGACCCTGGAGTCACCGACACCAATCATCCAGAGACACCCGTATTACGCGAGTTTACGCATAAGCGTTCTTCATTCGTCGAAGAGAATAATGTCCACATACAACCGCCACAAGAAGCTATCACCACCCAACAGTCGCCTGAACACTTCATTCGCACATCGACATCCCCTTCTCCGACCAGGAGAAACCCACGGAGGAGTTCACGATCTAAGGAGCGCAAGCAACGTACGAGCCTGGCTTCAAGCCAAAGAAATCTCATGCTTCCGGGTCGGCTCCCACCGACACGAGCCTTGAACCAGGACTCGGCCACGGGATCGGCTACTCGTCCTCCATTTGAACGGTCTTCCTCTTCAGATGACTGGAGGACGCAGCCAACGTCGGAGTCCCCTCGAGAGGGAAAAATGTCGTCTAGTGATGAGGAGAGTCCTGAGGATGCGATGGGATTTAGGGCATCCAAATCGGTCGAGAAGGCATCCGGTCCAAGACATAAAGGAAGGCAAAGTTCTGTGCATGACTTGGTTGACCTATGGGGAGGTGGTGTTGTCCAGACAAGAGAGCGGCGGAAGGATCCACCTTCGAATCCATCCCCTGATCCCCCCCACGACTCTGCAACGAAGCGACCCAAGAGTCGATCCATAGCTATCCCCTCTGCCGCGAAGTTCAGCACACCCTCACCTCATCATCTACAAGCGGCGCATTCTGGGGCAATTGAGGTGCCACGATCACCCAGCAGGTCACCAAATCGGCGTTCTCCAAACTCCCACATGAAGCAGATGTCGGCTGTAAATTCACCTTCCGGTACGCCGGCGGCTGCCTCTCGAGGTCGCCCGCAATCCTTGTTCGTGTTTCCAATGTCGAAATCGACTTCGGATGGGAAGTTGGATGCACCTGTGACACCCTCCGGCCTGTCTGTTCCCCAAGATGGCTCTCGAGTGGGAGCCCGCCGTCGAACATCGATCACAGATATGGTCCAGAGATATGAGGCTATTGGCAGAGTTGCATCCCCGGGTCCTCTTTCCCTACCCAAATCACCTGCGGCGACGGGAGTAACGTCAGCGACCACAGGACGCGCTTTGCAACCATCCCTGCACTCTCCTGTGGCTCCCAAATTTTCCCCTTCTCGAATTCCTCCTACACCCGATGACATCTCTTCAGCTGTCGACCCCGAGAAGCGCCAGTTACTCGTCAACCCAAAGACTAGCTACACTGGGCCAAAGGAAAAATGGGCGGATGCGTCTAGAAGTCAGAGTTCAGTTTCGGGGCTGCCCACATCTTCATCCAGCAAACTATTATCACACAATTCTTCCCAAGGGGATATTGATGGCTTGCCTTCTGCCATGACTCTTGCCGCAAAAGTCACCGCACCTGAGGAGGACCCGCGCCCTCCATCTCCTGAAAAGCCCTATCAGGGTGTCGGTAAACTTATTGATCAGTGGCAAAGAAAATCGGAAGAGGCTTCTTCTCGTGGTCCTGTTCCGAGGCGGGGGTTTACCACGAAGCGAGCTGGTCTCGTTGGTGGAACTGTCAATCGGGACAACTGAACATTATAAGACAGTGTATTTATCTCCATATTCTCGTCCTCTTTCTACTATTTACGAGTGAGATAGATCAGGTGGACTATGCAGGTGCCGTGGTCAAGTCCCTAGCGAAAAATTTGCTTAGAACCCAAGATCGATCTCAACCTGCAGGGTAAATATTTAGCTCATCACTCCGAGTCTAGGCATTCAAAGAGTCACCTCTGCTACGCGACGTTCGATAGTCTTGGCAAAAGTGTGCACGAAAGACCGGAACGCCTCCGAGACATTTGACTCTTTACATTCCTTGCATTTTGAGGTCGATATCGCCGTAAGCACTTCCTCCATGAGCTTTTCGTCTTTGACCGCATCGCAATGAGGCGATCTCCGCAAAGCATATTCCGACTTTCTCATATACTCCGCCCACCACCTGTGCACCGACACCCGTTCCACTCGACCACTTCGATACTTGCGAGACGGCGGGTGTTTGATTGAGGTGTATTCCAATGGTTCATCACTTTCCGAGTCGTCGCACCCAGAAAAGGGCGACAAGTCGATCCATGTGTGATCAGCTGCCAGAGAACTTGCAGCTGCCATGCATGCCTCCCTATACAAGAGGAGGCGGCATAACTTGCCAGCGTGGATCTTTTCTAATTCTGGCACGTACTCGCGCACCAACGAAGGTAGCGTCAAGGTGTGCTTGGCCGCCAATTTGGCCCCCTCGTGACACTCGGCTTGACATGCGAGGGCATAAACCCCAAGAGGATCTTGGCGAAGGAGCGATGGGTTGGAGAGCTCCTCGAGTGCCACACGGCGAGTGTTTCCCATATCGTATTTCGCCGTTGCCTCGAGGACAGCCCCAAGTTCGCGGACGTTGTCGACCTTGAAGGTCACTTTCCCAGTACAACTAGGTGGATGGCATAGGGATAGGATGTGACCGAGGGTGCAGCTATCCTCTTCCAAGTCGATGACCAGAAGTTCATCAACGTCGTCTGCGTCCGGTTGTGGTAAGGTGAACATGTCGCGGAATACGGGGGATGAGATAGACAGCAATATCTTCCAAGAATAGAGCAATTCTTTGTCCGATGAGCGCAGAATAACGTCAGTGTGCTGGTTCAACTCTGTTTGCATGGTAGTCGAGACTGGCGGAGGCAAGTTGTTTTAGGGGTCAATGAGCTCGCAGTTGTTTTTTTAGTCCTACTACGACCCAGCGCACCCGATGCATTTTCAGATTCAGCGCAGAGGTACTATACACCACTATGCAAGTGATCAGTGCTCAGTGTCTGGCAAATTACTACATCAAGAGAATACAAGTCACGGTACTAAGGTATCACAGGCTATCACCATCGTCATCCCTAACATCAAAGATATTGGTATCGGAGTCTATTAGCCGACGGTGCGAGCTGCCAAACGTTTTCCGTGCAACATCTCTACCTTTGCCCAGCTGCCATGACTGTCCAACGGCCCTGTTCCCTTGAACCAACTTAGTATCACCGGCAATACCAAGCTCGAGAGCGACGGCATCCGCACGGGCCAAGTTTGACTCGTTTGGGTGGATGAATATACTGTCCGGCTTTGACCTCGCGCGAGGTCTCCAAATGGGGCGACGTCTTTCAAACGAGGCGAGAAGAGGTTCCTCTACCCTGTGCAGTACCATTCGATCAGTTCTCCGGTTGATTAATTTCCTGTGCGCACTGTCTCCCCAAGTTCGGCTCCTGGTATTCAGTATATTCGATGGCGAACTGCCCTAGGGACAACATGATCACCTAAAGGGGTGAATGGTCAAGTTAGATAACCAAGGTGTTTCAGCTTACAACGATAGCGATGGCCCTAGAAACCGCAGTCATGGTCGCGTTTCAAACAACATTGCCAGTGGACTCGGAAGCACGCACCCTAGCTGATTTGACATCGCTATGAGCATGTATAGTCTGCACACGATGAGTTAGTCTTGATGGTTCCCACCGGAAAGAGGATGTTTCTAAGAATAGAGTGCTCACAGTCTTAAGAAAGTGACAAATCCATATACTGAACTCCTCCAAGCTGCAGTCGCAAGCCGCGAGTGCCGCACCGTACTCGGCTGTATGTTTTTGTTCAAGACGACAGTCAGAAGCCTATAAGGAGGGTGGTGAGCACAACGGCGGACAGGTGATGTGAAGGAAACGAGCAGTGGATACCTCTCAAGAAGACATACTGCAGTTATGACGATGCTGCCTAGGATGAATGACCACAGGGATTGCAAGCGTAGAGAACGAAAGAGAATGTGTTCTCCGAGGAATTCGACATGGAGGTAGTCTACCCACCCGTCCATGATCTTATTCGGTCGTATGGGCAGAACAAATGAAATTATCGCAAAGCCATCTTACGTCATACATAATCTACTGGCGCAGTTGGCTAAATACGGCTACTTGTCTGAAGCGAGCGCTACCGATTCTTTAGCCTTTTGCTCCCTCCACTCGCATGAATCCTGATACTCGCATGTGCTGAATATCGTCAAGTAAGTAACTGCGACGAAAAATGCACCGACGAGAACTCACAAGCACCGATTTGTTTGGCCAACATCCACCCCCCTCGCGGGCCGAGCGCCAAACCACCATTGGAGAACATCAGCAATACGTGCATCGAGTTCATCGTCGTTCATTTTGAACTCCTTCTTTCCGATGATGGGAGATATATCGAGAGTAGTTCCCTCTTGCACTTGCTCCTTGGTCACGACTGGTTTTGTTTCGTCAAACAGAGGGTCATCTAGGTTACACCGACATCAATTTCAAGTTGAACTTTTTCAGCATGGGTTCCCACCGTGAGCTTCAGCTAGTAATTTATTTGCTGGGACCTGGGCATGCGCCTTACGTGCACAGGTCAGCAACGACTGTTGAATTGCCCAAGCAACCGCGGGATCCGTTTTCCCAGAATCCAACGGAGAAACGAGGTCTTTCCATACGGCAGACGTACGACCGACGGACGAGAGCCCAACTTGCTTGACATTCTGTGCGACAAGATGAGCAACATGACCAGCATCTTGTTGACCCATCTCGATGAGACTCAATTCGATGGCGCGAGCGAGGTCCAGCTCTTCTTGGTTTACGAGAGCTTCGAGGGGATCATCCATATGTACCGTCTCCGTAGCTTTATATTTCTCTTTATCTCGTTTTCCTGCATATACTGACCGACAGTAAACGATTTGCAATTGTTGGCTGATCCCAATGAGGCCAGCAGATTTCCGTTGAACCGTAGAAATCCACTCGGACACCAGGCGGTTGAGATGTACATTACAGTCCGCAGGATCAACCTGTCGTTCTTCCCAGTGGATGTCTTTCAAAAACTGGGACGAGAACGGTTCTGTGGGATTAAGGTTTAGTCGGCTCCACAAAAGATCAAAGTCAAACGCCTCGGGTTTCAGAACAGAAGAGAGCATGCGATGATACATCATAAGCTGGAGGCGAGGCGACAGGGAATCTTCATCCAAAGGAAGGTTTGAGGACCGGCGCGTCTTGTAATCAACGATGCGCAACTCATACTGCTCTTCATTGGCTGATTCAGCTCCGCCGCCTGCATTCGTGGCGGTTGGCAATTCCACAGCGGAGGGATAAATTTGCTGCATTGACAATGACAATAACCGTGGTTTCTTCTTTGGTGGGGAGCCAGAAGGTGTACTTGAAGGAGATCTCGGCGAGATGGCTTGATCATGAGTTAGGGGTAACCGGAGAACCTCGTCCTTGAAGACGAGTCAGGAGCAGAAAGGGACAAGAAATGGAAAAAAAACACATACAATGACACCTAGAACAACTTGACCATGTGTGATTGCGAACACGGGCAGTTCCCTCTGATGGAGTATTAAAACGACGGAGAAAGCACGGGGGAGACATACTTACTGTGATACCATCGGAGATTAGTTGGCTGAAGCCATCTAGGAGCTGCAGAAGGCTAAGGGATGACGATAAAGGAGGGAGTGTACACAGTGCCGGGCGACTGACCGAAGACCGAAGCGCTCCTCCTCGGAGGCAACACGGACAATGAGTTTGTCGGGACGTAATTCGTCTTCCAAAGCTTTGTGAACGGACTCGATGGGAGGATGAGGGGTAGGGGTTGGTCCGAATAGATTGAGCATACCTTGCCACGTTTGAGTCTGCGGTCGTTTGCGTGAGCTACATGCTGATGGACGCGTATTTGTTTTCCGCTCTTTGCAGTGAATGCGGAGGGACGTAGATGCAAGGGTTTGTGGCGTTTTCCATAGAGACTATACTCGTACTGGACTTCACACCTGGGGAGGATGAGCAGTTGTGAGGAGGGGAGGGGGAAAATGATACCAAATGGGGGAGACGAGGTCGGTGACGGCGAGATGTTTTTTCCAGGAGAGAAACTTGTGCAATGGACTGTCTTCGATGGCTATTTGTATGGCGGGACCGCCGTACGCACGGGCCAGCTCTGCGTCGATCGCGGCGAGATCTTGATCCGTGAACTCTGAAAAGTCGTAGGCGTCGAACTCGTCCGACGACATGACGACGAGTGGTGCCGCGGAGAATAAAAAAAGAAGTCGTTCGACTTTAATTACCCGCCTGTCAAGTCACTCCCGATCGTCGTCGCACCATGCCCGCCCGCCATGTTCACAACGATCGCCCTCCTCTGTCTCATTTTCCTACTCCTCGCACTTCTCATTCTCCGCCCTTCCTCCACGGTCGTCATTCCCGTATCTCCTCCGTACACACATCGCCGTGTCTCATTTGTCACCTCGTCCCCCGTACCGCCTCGATGGTCTTCCCCTTTCCACAAGCGTCCCCCTGATTCCCCTCCCACTCCCCAGCCCGATGTCCTCGCCTCCGTAGATCAGTTCGGCCGCATCCTTCTTTCCTCCCCGGCTTCTGATATCTCCCCAAAGCCCTCAAGGCGCCTTTCCACTCCACTACGCTTGTCCTTTGCTAGCAAGCGGAGATCCTCCACTGCTTCCTGCACATCTACCTTGATTCATCTTGATCAGGTCGACACCTGCGTCCCCTCACCACAGTCCTCAACGTCCGCAACACAGTCACCACTGCAGCGTACCAGATTCGTCAACCCTTTCAACAAACACCCCAGATCAAGAACCCTGTCTCCACCGAGTAATAACTCCGTTGTCTATTCTTCTTCTCTATTTAACTCTTTCATAGTTACATTCAAGTCTCCCGACACCCCGCCATCAACCATCTCATCCCCGTCTTCAGCGGTGTCACCACCAGAACGTGAGTCGTTCCTTTTTTTTCGTCGTTCACTACATGACGTCATGACGTTTCTCCGACAGGCCGTCGGACGCTAGTCAACAAGTTCAAATCCATATTCAAATCCATCCCACCAGAGCCTTCTCCCGTCATCCCTTCTAAACCTATCCTCACAACCATCGACACCAGACTCCGCCGAAAGCCGGTAGCACGCACACAGCCTTATGGTCCCCCGTGGAATGCACCCATGCCAATTCCTGACTTTGCTCTCCCTCAGCATTCTTTGCAGAAACCTCAGACCATGTCCCTATCTCCCCGGATAAGTCGGAAACATTCTGTTCGCCAATGTTCCCCCGCTGAAATACCCTCAATGTCACCTGGCCAATTATCCCCTCGCGCATTCATCAACAAACTGGATGAAAAGCTCTCGTTACTCCAGCAGCAACACATTCAAGATTCGATACCATCACCTCACGGATAGAGCTCCGGTTATATCATGCTCTTTTATTTAGATTGCGGGATGCAGGAGGTACCTGCGTATTCACGATGTTAACTTATGCATTTGTACTCGACACCAAAGCAGGCAGATTCAGATGGGTCACGAAAAAAGTAACGCGCGTGCGATGACCCCATGTATACTATTCCAAACATAGATTTTTATTGCATCACAAGTAAGATACCTCGTCAGCTAATAGCTAGTTAATCCGTCTTGTTCCAGAAGCGCTGTGATCGCGCTGGAGATCATCGAGTCTTGCTCAGTTCCAAGCATGAGACCTTGCTCGATGCACTGCTGCAGCTGAGCCTCCAAAAGACGTCTTCCAAGATTACATCAGTCATCGAAGGCATTGCCATACAGTTCGACGCACCGCAGCTGATTAACAAGTGTTCCGATGCGTGGCCAAGCCCTCAACTTGACTGTGCTATCTCCGCTCCCAACAGTCAGCCCACCGCCGACGTGGTTCACTGACACAGGGCCTCCAAAGAGTAGAAGCGCATACATAGGTACCTGACAAGCATCGATTCATGAACAATCTACGGCTCGATCACCACATACCTCGGTTGCACCTCTCACAAAGACCTTTGTCGTTTGCTGCATCTGGAAATAAACAAAAAAAGGCGATTTCCACGTTGATTCACCGAATAAAACGGACGCTGGGTGCAAGAAAACGCGGCCGTTCTTTAGGTCATACATTTTGTACTCCTTGGCTGTATTCTCGCGCTGCACAGTGCCAGCCTGGACCTTGTCGAATTTAATTGCTGACGGGGGCAAGTGTACTCGTGCAACACGTGGCCAGAGACCTCCAAGTATGACAGCTTTGATGAGGTTCGTGTTTGTACTGTTCACATTGAGGCTCGGGGAGTTTGGCGTAGACGAGATGGCTGTTAATCCCATATTTAAAAGCGAGGAAAAGAAATCTTGACGGAGTGAAGTTATCTCGTGGATGGCGCTCGTCGAGATGAAATTCTGTAAGAGTATTAGTTTGTTTTTTTCTTGGTATAGCAACGTAGCGCTCGCCTCTTCGCAAAACCTCCTCAATGTGCCCCGAGACTCATCGGAGCGGAGTCGTATGCACTCATTGTAGGCATGGACATCAGTCAGCAGATCACTGTTGTGTTTATCAAAACGAAGCCTCGCTCTGGGAATGAGACAATCAACCGAAGTACAAGTCAAGATGGATAAATATCATACTGGGTGGCTGCTTCCCGTTTTTCCAAAGGGCTGGCGAACAGGGGTTTCGAAGATAAACTTGCAACTATCGTGAGAACAGGGTTCAGGCACCTGAGAATCAATCCGAGGACCAGCATCTGAATGTGTCAAGCGTTAGTAAGTTCGTACCCAAGAGGCCTATCAACAACCTTGCCCAGTCTTAGATCTAAGGGAAGCATAGCCTGGAAAAAGATAAGAGGGCTGAGATTGACCACATAGCACGGACTTGCCATATGACGCCCAAGGGCAGTAAGTTTACTCTCCTTATCTACGGCCCCTAGCTCTTGCAGGGTCGTCCATGCCTTGTCCATTGCTGATACGTCAGGGGGATCTATCGCCTTCTTCAAGAAATGCTGAGAAAATAGTCACGAGTCAAAGTCTTCGTAGACACTGATGCGCAGGAACTGACCCGGACATCCTCATTTTCTCGCATGACTTTGACAATCAACGAAACGCTTTCCAAAGGAATACGGAGAATCTCGGGCACAGGGAAAGGACTCATGTTTTCTTCCTGCTTTCGCGTGTATAGCTTGTAGCATATACCGGGTTTTGTACGGCCTGCTCTTCCTCTACGCTGTCTGGCGGCGGCACGGGTTATCCATTGCTCGGTCAAGATGGAAAGCCCAGTGTCTGGGTTGTAGTTTGTTTCCTTGACTTTTCCACCGTCAATGACATAGATCACATCATCAATGGTGATGGACGTCTGCCGGATGCGATAAGCGGCACCAATGACAGAGAATTCTGGGAAGTACTTGCCTCTGCGACGTTTGTAGCGGCAATGATTTTCCATTTTTTCGATACTTTAAAGATTGCACGTTGTTCTTCGCTAGTAAGATTAGCATGGAGAGGGTAAATGACCACTTCATCCTCGACAACCACACTAGAAATGGCAGCGATACACTGGCGTATTTCTTCGACACCTGGCAGAAAAATGAGGATACCAGCTGGATTATCAGGAGAGGAAGTAATATATTTGATGAGCATGGAAATTAACTAGTAGGACCGGAATCAGAGACACTGTATATACAGAAACAACTTTCGCACCTGGTAGTCAATACGGTCTGCAGCAGCAATGTTCCGAATGGAGGATACGCCCTGTTCACTGAGGCCCTGAGATCTAAGTCTATCTTCGTATTCCTTATCATTCTGCCCTTTCGCACCACGTTTGGATCCGGGGGGAACATAGTGTAACAGGTCAATAAAGTCTTCAAGATATCTAGTAGGGGTTTAGCCTGAAGTCGACAGCGAACTTCCAAGGTGCTCACCTATCCTCGACGGGATGTGTGAAGCCCGGGATAGTAAGCAAAGGGGCATTGTCAAAGTACTTCACAAATATGTCATGGTTGATGGTAGCAGACATCAGAACTACTTTCAGGGTGTCGCGCCTCAAGAGAAGTTCTCGTAGTTCCAGCAGAAGGAAGTCGCCATCAACAGAGCGTTCATGTACCTGATGAGTATCCTGTGAAACCATCTCACGATTTATCCTGTTCAGTGGGCTTACCTCGTCCACAACAACATGTGTTACGTTCTCTAGTTTGTCCCCAGAGCCAAGCCGTCTGAGTAGAACTCCAGTAGTGCAGAATAACAACTTGGTTCGTTTGTCTTGTTTAGCCTCACCTCGGATGGCGTAGCCAACGGATCCATCATCTGCACGCTCTGCAGATACACGTGCTGCTACGGATATGGCGGAGATTCTCCGTGGTTGCGTAACAATGATGGACGCCTTTGAACCATGCCCACTCTGGATAAGAGTGTCCACTATAAATTGAGGCACTGTTGGAATTTGGAGTGAATACTAATATTACCCAGAGGGACGTATGACGCACGTTGGGTGGTCTTTCCGCATCCTGAGAATTGCTGTAAGCAATAACCGCTGACACGAAATCGATGGCCCTCACCAGTCTCTCCCACGACAACAACAGCTCTATGCGTTTCCAGAATATCCAAGAACTGATCTTTGGCCGAAAAGGCTGGGAGACGCTGACGAGAAGCAAGCATCTCCGCGTAAATCCTTGTTTGACGGACATTCTCGAAGTCTTGTTTGACCTGTTCATCTGACCGGTCATCATACGTGTATCTGGACTTTCTACGCATAGTTCTTCTGTTTTCTTTGTCGATAGGTCCAGCGTCTGGCACGTCTGGCACCCTTGGCACGGTCCGAGGGATGATTAGATGCCCAACTATTGTCGACATTTCAGGTGGGCCGTTCGTTTCGATCTCGGCCCAATGGTCTTCAAGGACTCGCATGGCCGCGATCAAGAAGCCTTCACCGGGTTCGATGAAATCCTCTCGTTCAGCTGCACAAAGGAGCTGCGCGAGCAAATGTAGTCGGACGTATGGCGGCACCGAGTGTGACCCTATATACACAGCTGGCAGGGACCTATCATTGGAAGTGTCAGGTGGCAAGATAACATGAAGTTCCACAGGGGCACTGAAGAGCGGCATAACGATGTGACATGGGTCAACGAAATGAGCACCAAGTGCTTCTACCTCGTCAGTCCGGCTCCTTAGCTCGCGACAGGATGACTCTAAGTCCGAACTCGCTTTAAACAGTTCTGCTGAATCCTTGCCTATGAGTCTACCTGAAAGTGCGGATAGGACTAGCACCAAATCTGCGGCCAGGTTAGGGTCGGCTGTGTATTCTTTGACAACATGCGGAGGGAAGCCCGCTTCCTTGATTGCGAGGTCTTCAATCCATCGCTTCTTGAGGTTGTCAGCGCCGGAATGCCCGGAGACAACGAATGGATTGGAGGAATTGTTAGATGGAAGGAAACGTCGCGGGAGGTCGGTTTCAGCGATATGTAAGAGAAGGTATTCGATACAAGCTTCCAAAGGAGCCAGAGAACCCAGTAGATGCGAACCTAGAGGACTATGGACTGAGAGGTAGGATATAGCATTTTGAATCTGAATCGGCTGGAAGCCCAACTGTCGAAGTTGCTGAGTAACTGCATGAACATCCTCTTCCGCCAGTATCAAAGGCGTTGTCTCGTCTGGGGGGTAAAATACACTGGCCTGCAAAGTGATGAAATGAAGACGTGTGAATCGAACAAAGAGAAAACTTCTCCCCTTCTTCACAGTATCTTCCACAAGATCGCGTAGAGCGCTCGACATTCTTACTTCCGGTGCTCGAGTGAACTCGGGAGAAATCGAAGATTTGAGCGTGTCTCCCTGAAAACCAGCGACTTTCTCTTCTTTCTTTTGAGCGGCTTTTGCCTGTCTTTCTTCCACTTCCTTCCGCGCGGCGAATGGATCGGCGTCATACATCCATTTTTGGTGCTCCGGAGCAGCTTTGTGTTGCAACGCAAGTTCGGTCCAATACTCTCGGGGTCCAGGAGGCAGAACTCGATTGAGCTGCATTCCGTTGCAAAACTAACGTGGTTTAAATTCCATGCCGAGGAAGTGCGACGAAAATGGAGGCTACGAACACGATACAGTGCATAGGTTGCACCCCAATGGCGCGCCTCCAGGGCTGTAGGTCGCGTATAGGGCGGATGTGGTTCAAATCGAATGGTCTCTTTCTGAGCCGTTCTTTTATTGATTCTGCTCAAAGATACGACAAATGTCCAGCCATCGCCGTGTTTTCGCTGGTGGTCTAGTAAGATAAGTTGCGTTCAGAAAGACAAAAAGACGCTTTACGGTATCAACAATCGGCTTCTCCCAACCGCTTCTCTGGCATCTAAACAAGTGATCGAGTGCCGACAGAAACATGGTGAGATGTGAATTGGAACTCTAGAGGTGCAGCTCCGCCTGGATGCACACGATGCGTGCAGTTGGACACCTCTCATCGGCTGCGTTAAATATTCATGTAGGTGCCAAAACTGCACGCACTATGGGGCTCACAGTGAGGGTGCACATAGAAGACAGGACGGACCTTTCATGGAGCAGGCTTAGTGGGTACTTTGATCCTGGAGGGAAGAGCGGCTTATCCTCCAACGATTGTTCCTGGGGTACTGATGACTTGGCGGAAATCTTTGACGAATTTCCGGCATTTCCAGATTTCACGATGCCCTTCCCAGAGCGTGGAGGCATCTACTGTAGAGTAAGTGCCACTACTGACTCACGTCGGACTCGATATGGTTACGTCAGCAACTCAACTCATCCTTGCTTGCAAACCACGTTGGACCGCAGCCTGATGGCAGACGACTTGTACAACCTCGAGCTCCTCTCCTTGATTGCCAGAATAACGCAGGAGGTCTACAACTACATCGCAGTCAATGACAAAGTACTCGCAGAATACGTCGTCAGTCTTCACGAGCAGTCGAGTTCTCTCAACGACTTCAAGGTCAAGCTGAACGGTGCTCTTCCGGACTCTGCCATCGAAAATATCGACCGTCTCATTCTCAGCTTGCACCCGAAACATAAAAAGAAGTCGAAAGAACTTGCAAACATTCTTTCCGATCCTCATGACGCTGCCCACGGTCAAATTGAAGCGGACAAGCAGAAGCGTCTCTTCCCTGGCCTTTCCTTTCCAGATCAGGAAACGAGCAAGGACGTTCTGATGCAGGAGGTGGATGATATGATGGCGCAATTCGAAGGTGCTGCAAAGAAGAACGCCCGAGTTGAGAGGACAGAAGAAAGCGTAACCTTGACCAAACGGAGGGATCGGTCCCGGTCCCGGTCCCGGTCCCCACCCCGCAAACGAAGTCGCAGTCCAGATAGAGGTCGCTCGTACGATACAAGGAGGGATTACAGACATGGGGGGAGGGATCGTATGCCGCTTGATGAACGCCCGGTTTTATTCAAGATTTATAACGGTCGAGTCTCAGGCATGAAAGATTTCGGGGCCTTCGTGCAGATCGAGAGTGTTTCTGGTCGTGTGGAGGGTAAGCAGTCCTTGTAGAATCCCTTTATTTTATTTTTTGTTCACACTTTCAACAGGTATGGTGCACGTCTCAAACATCCAGCAAGGTGCCCGTGCGAATTCTGCTTCGGATTTACTCAGCAGAGGGCAACAGGTCAAAGTCAAAGTCATGAGTGTCGCGGGGAATCGAATAGGTCTTTCCATGAAAGACGTCGACCAAGTCACTGGCCGCGATCTCACACCTCACCTCCGCATCAAATCCGAGGCGGAGATGGAGGAGGAACGTCAACGCGCTGCACGAGCCTCGTCTGGAGCAAATGCTGTCCCTCTGCGTTCTCGGGACGAACATCAACATCCTGTCCGGTCCGCCAAAAGGCTCACGTCACCTGAAAGATGGGAAATCAAGCAACTGATATCCTCAGGCGTCATAGACGCTTCAGAGTACCCCGATCTGGACGAGGATTTCAGCAATCCAGTGGCGCGTGCGGAGGTGGAAGAAGAACTGGACGTTGAAATTCGAGAAGAAGAGCCAGCTTTCTTAGCTGGACAGACAAAGCGCACCCTTGACCTAAGTCCGGTCAAGATCATCAAAGCACCGGATGGCTCTTTAAACAGGGCAGCTATTGGTGGCGCAGCACTGGCAAAGGAACGACGAGAACTCCGTCAGCAAGAAGTCAATGAGCGTGCAGACTCGGAGGCTCGCGACTTCAGTGCCCCATGGCTGGATCCTATGGCAAAGGATGCTGACAAAATCTTTGCGCAAGATCTTAGAGGCAATCTCAGGGATCAGAAAGCAGGAGAAGTTCCAAAATGGAGGGAGTCAACGTTCAATAAGGCGACGACATATGGTGAAATTACTAGCCTTAGCATCCAAGATCAGCGAAAGAACTTGCCTATTTACAAGCTCAGGGATCCGTTGCTTCAAGCTATCGGTGATGTAATGTTGTTTCGCCAGCAAGTGAAGAAAATACTGATTCCTTTCAGCATCAAGTTCTCATCGTCGTCGGAGACACTGGGTCTGGGAAGACGACTCAAATGGTCCAATACCTTGCTGAAGCCGGGTACGCTGAGAAAGGTCGCATTGGCTGTACACAACCTCGCCGTGTTGCTGCAATGTCTGTAGCCAAACGTGTCGCCGAGGAAGTTGGTTGTCGCCTCGGTCAAGAGGTTGGATACACCATTCGTTTTGAGGATTGCACTAGTCCAGAAACGAAAATCAAATACATGACGGATGGAATGCTGCAGCGAGAGTCTGTGATCGACCCTCTTTGTAGTCAGTACTCCGTGGTTATGTTGGACGAAGCCCATGAACGTACTATTGCCACGGATGTCTTGTTCGGACTCCTCAAGAGTGAGTAATTACGCCAGACTTGCCTTTTTGCTTTGTCACGCTAACCTGTTTACAGAAGCTGTCAAGAGGCGACCGGATCTCAAGCTAATTGTTACCTCCGCGACGTTGGACGCCGAAAAGTTCTCCAAGTACTTTTTTGGCTGTCCGATCTTCACCATTCCAGGCCGCACGTATCCTGTCGAAATCTTGTATACGAAAGAGCCAGAGACCGACTATCTTGACGCGTCTCTCATCACCGTCATGCAGATTCATCTCTCCGAACCACCAGGTGACATCCTCCTCTTCCTGACTGGACAGGAGGAAATTGACACATCTTGTGAAACACTATTCGAGCGGATGAAAGCACTTGGACCAAAGGTCCCTGAGCTCATCATACTTCCCATCTACTCTGCGCTGCCTTCCGAAGTCCAGTCCCGTGTGTTCGAGCCCACCCCACCTGGCGCTCGCAAGGTCGTGATTGCGACCAATGTGGCCGAGACATCTTTGACGATACCCGGCATCTATTATGTTATCGACCCTGGTTTCTCAAAACAGAATGCATACGACCCTCGTCTGGGTATGGATTCACTGGTGGTCATGCCCATCTCACAAGCTCAAGCGCGCCAACGCGCTGGACGTGCCGGGCGTACTGGTCCCGGAAAATGCTATCGACTTTACACCGAAGCAGCATACCGTAATGAAATGCTACCCAGTTCGATTCCTGATATCCAACGAACGAATCTTGCACACACTATACTGCTTCTTAAGGCCATGGGTATCAATGATCTGCTCAGCTTCGACTTCATGGACCCTCCACCTGCGCAAACGATGCTTACCGCCCTAGAGGCGCTGTATGCTCTCTCGGCGCTTGATGATGAAGGATTATTGACTCGCCTGGGACGCAAGATGGCAGACTTCCCTATGGAGCCACCCCTGGCAAAAATGGTCATTGCTTCTGTGGAGCTCGGGTGTTCCGAGGAGATACTTTCCATCGTCGCTATGCTCTCCGTCCAGACGGTCTTCTACAGACCAAAGGAGAAACAGGCCCAGGCGGATTCGAAGAAGGCTAAATTTCATCAGCCGGAAGGTGATCATCTAACATTGCTCACGGTGTACAACGGATGGAAAGCAGCAAATTTCTCGAATCCGTGGTGCTACGAGAACTTCATCCAAGCAAGGAGTATGAGACGAGCGCAGGATATTCGCAAACAGCTTGTCGGAATTATGGATAGGTGAGACCGTTGGCTAAGCTCGACCGTGTTCTGGAGCTAACGATGATGTAGGTACAAGCATGACATCTTATCCTCCGGGAGGGACTACAACCGCGTTCGCAAAGCCATTTGCTCCGGCTTCTTCAGGAATGCTGCAAAGAAAGATCCGCAAGAGGGATACAAAACTCTTGTCGAGGGCACACCGGTTTACATTCATCCTTCCTCGGCACTTTTCAATCGCAACCCGGAGTGGCTGATCTACAATGAACTGGTGCTTACAACTCGCGAGTATTGTCACAATGTGACCACTATTGAACCCAAGTGGCTCGTCGAGGTTGCACCCCAGTTCTTCAAGGTGGCTGATGCTAACAAAATCAGTAAACGCAAGAGGCAAGAAAAGATCGAGCCATTGTATAACAAATATGAAAAGCCAGACGAATGGCGGTTGTCGAAAGTCAAACGCAGTGCTCGCTCAGTAAGTCTCTCGTCCTTGTTCACGTGGGATATTAGCTGACTATTTTCAGAGCCAAACATTCGGTTGATCGCTTTTCTTGCAGGGTGCTGGTCTACTAGTAGTGTATATTATTACTTGTGTCTCAGAATTTCGTCTCGTGGCTCGAAGTGATAGAATCATGCTTCCATTGAGATCAAGCCAAGACTTGCGTCGGTGATACGCTATCTATCCAAAGTCAATACATTGAACGGTGACGACGATACCCGGGACCGGCTCACCACAGTGATCATCCCACGAATCTCATTGAATCAGCGTCAACATAATACTTTGCGACCTCTCCTACTCCAGCAACAGGTGCAGCCGGGTCTGGGACAAGCATAAATGTCTGAAAGAACACTCTTGGCTGTCCATCTATCGATCGACTTGGGGTGGTGACAGGATGTTCTGAATTCTTTCCGTGCGTAACATTCCCCGCTACAGTTACCAGCAAGGAAGGAGGGCGTGATCCTGGGCATAGTTGAGATGGCAGACGAAGTGAAAAGGGGCGACGGGCTAGCCTGGAATAGGGTGGCAATCGTAGGACTGAACTTCATGCTTCGTGCTAGGCATGTTTTGGATAAGTTTCTTGACACCATCTACACCTTGACACGGGTTGCCGTTCCATGTCAATGTTGATGTGGCACGGTAGAACTTTGGCAAGTCGTCTGCTCGGGCGGGCGAGTCGTACGTGGAGTAGTACAAACGGGTGAACTGATCTGCGGCCCTCGTGGATATATCTATACTAAACGAAGGATCAGCAGAGATTCCGACGGACTAGCCTGAACGTACTCGTCGCGGGTGAAGGCGGTGGACATTGCGCTGCGTCACGTGCAGTATGAGCCTTGCTTTCATATTAATAGTGTCCGTGCTCGCTTCCCAAGCCACCATCACCATGGAAGAAATCCGCGTCGCTAGTCTCAACTGCTGGTCTGTGCAGTTCTTCTCGACTCTTCTTGGTCCTCTAATTGCTTGTTCCCAGGGGCTTGAAGTACATTTCTAAAAATCGTAGTGAACGCATAGCGGCAATTGCTAGCGCGTTCTCGAGATCCGACCACGATATCATCGCCCTCCAAGAAGTTTGGGTACAGGCAGATTACAACCAAATCCGCGATAAAGTCTGCCACAGACTGCCTCATACCAAATTCTTCCATAGGTATGTGCTCGACAGTGCCGCCCACTCCTTTTGGCCTTACGACTTGAGACACCTTTTCGTCTAGTGGTGCGTTGGGTGCTGGTTTGGCCGTCTTCACAAAATGGCCGGTCATCGCCACTACTACCACGCCATACTCTCTCAATGGCGAACCGACGAATGTCAGCGGTGGGGATTGGTTCGTTGGCAAGGCTGCTGGGAGTGTCACCATACTCCATCCTACCCTTGGGGAAGTGCAAATATTTGTTACTCATGTTAGTCCACACAATCCCGTCTCAACATCGAAAGGCTTATTTTATACTGCAGCTCCACGCCACAGGCGGTGATGATGGCCCAGAGTACAACCGAGCCCACCGTCTAGTCAATGCGTGGGAGTTTGCAAAGGTCACCAGGCAAGCTGCGGAACTCGGGCGTTATGTTATAGCTGTAAGATCCTACTTTATGCCAACGATCATTTCCTCACGTATTCTCTTAGACTGGGGATTTCAATAGTATCCCGAGCAGCCTCGCCATGAACGTCATCTGCGCGCATGCCGGCTTAAGCGACTCGTGGACAGTATCGCACTCACAAATCCCTCCGCCAACGGGAATGATCACCCCTCTCGATGGTGTAGAGAAATACGGCGTGACGGCCGACTCCCCATTAAATTCTTATCGCGACTCCGGACCCTCGGGCAACACAGTGGTGCGCATGTTCCAAGGCAAGCGCCTTGACTATATCCTTTTCCGTCAGCCCAGTCGTATATTGGACAAGCCCGACGCCTTTAGATTGACATGCAGTGACTCCAAGGTCATTTTCACCGACCCCGTTCCAGGGAACGCCTGCTCTTATTCTGATCACTTTGGAGTGGAGGCAACACTCATCATCATCACGCCGAAAACTCAAGAAGACGTCACATCTGGAAACACAACCCCCAAGAACACTGAGGCGCCTTGGGCTGATACTTCTGAAATGACTTCAGGAACGATTTCCGATATTCTCGGCGCCCTCCAAACTTCTTACCGCATCTCTCAGGATCGCTCACGTCGCGAGCTCGCTGTTTTTGCGCTTGGTATCCTGTTGCTGTTGAGCCTCATCACTGGTTCTGCTTGGGTTCGATTGCCGTGGGTCAACCCCATCTTCGTGTTGTTCACCATCTTCATCGCATGGGTAACCACGACCATGCTGTATGAGGGATTCATCTTTGGAAACTGGGAGCGTAAAGCATTGCAAAGTGTCGTCGAAGAATTAGAGATTCACAAAAGCATGCTATCGTTGGATCGTTCTTAGGACGCCATCCAGCCATGGTAAATATCGTTGGACTGTATACCAAGTTATGTACAACAGATGACATTGATATTGTATCCATGTAGGTAGGCTATAGCTTCCGCCGTCGTAGGCCATGTTAACAGTAGGAGCGGACGTCCACTACGTTGCCACTTGTGCTTGCCTTATAATACCGCTTTTTGACGGTAATGTCCATTGTCCGACGAAAGAAGCAATGTTTGTATGACTACTCGTTTTGCGTATTCTTGGCGACGAAGGCCGTGTCACCAAATAATTGGATTTGGAATCATTGGTGTGGTTACCCTCAGACATCTTGGGTAAAGGCGTATCTGGGAGGACAGAGAGCGTTGATTTGATGCAGCGAAGACCGGAATGCGACTGAATAGACGTTGCCACTGAACCAGCAACCTCGGACTCTGTATCTGTGTCACTAGTATCGGAGGCCAGGTCTGGCGGAAGAGAGGTCGGACCCCAGCTCGGGAGGCTCTGATCATTAGGGGGGTTGCCATGCTTCATTTGTACCTCCATGTCATGTCTGCCCGAAGAGGTTTCAACGCCGTCCCCACGAACCACGCGTACATTGTCGTTGTCTATGTCATTGTCCAGGCGTGCTTCACAGATATTGTCAAGAAGCTTTGGTGTGGAAGCTTGCAGCTCCGGGAGCTGGCGACAAACAAATTCCCGACATGAGACAAAGGCTTCGTTGGTCGAGCCTAGAAATGGAAATGCCTGGAAGACGTGGATCTGAGGGATAGATAAGAATGGGTGTGCGCGAAAACCTTAAATACATACTGCGTCCTCATACATCTCATGTTGAACGTGAACGCCCGCTAGCGATGCCTTGTATGATACAAGCATAATTTCGTCCCGCAGAACTTCTGCCTCTCCGCACTGGATAAGTAATGGCGGGAGACCATCAAATTTACCGAATAGTGGGCTGGCGTATGGATGGGTTAAGTACTCCTCAAGCCCGTCACCAAGGTACATCACAACGGGATGCAGGTGGGCGGTGGGCCCTGGAGTTGGGACTATATCATATATGGCATTAGTGTCCCAGGACGGGCAACTGAGGGTAAGATCTAGAGCACGGTGAACTAGCACACTAGCAGGAGAGATTAGACCAGCTACTTACCAACCCAAGGAGAAAACAAGATTGCGCCTCCAGGTAGCGGATAACCGTTGTCTCGGAGATACAGCAACAATGCTAGGCATAGGCCACCTCCTGCGCTATCGCCCGCCAATACAACATTTTCCGCAGGGACGTCAAGATCTTCCGTGAGGCGTAGATACGCGCTGACTACGTCATGTAAAGGGCCCGGAAAACATGTCTCCGGTGCAAGGCGGTAGTCGATCGCTGACATAAATTAGTCGAAACGTTAAATCTATGCCTTGAAATCACTAACCAAATACGCGAGTCTCAGTGTATTTTGACATTGGTATCGTTATCGTTCTCTGGGAAGCGGCACTTGAAGAGTAGTAAGCACCTGGGGCAACGTGATCAACTCATTTTTCTGGAGTATATGAACGGCTCACCGCCATGGACATAAAGAATGACCCTTGAATGTCTTTTTCGAAAAGGAGATGGACCTCCGTTCAAAGAATCCTCCAAGACAGCATTCCGGCGAGGTGGCTGATTAGATGATCTGTAGTCCGATTGCAAGGTCTGCCATAACTTCTTCCCGACAACCCATTCCCCCGAAAGTTCCCGCATTCCAGTTTCTTTTGCATCCAGTGCTGCCAATATTCCACGTAGATTCCGTTTACGGACACGGAACGTGACAGGGGTAACCAGGGCATCTGCAGGGAGAGGGACCAAACCTGCGAGTCCCATTACCATCCGAACCATCGTCTTGACAGTCTTTCAGACCTTTAACCAGTCACACGAGTCAAGTCACTCACGATGTCAGCTAATGATGAGTGCCTAGAAACATCTCTCATGACACTGTTAATCACGGTCATCTCGATGCCCCATGTTCTTCTGCGCGGACCCCAAATATGGTGAACGATGATGTCCCGAGCCAGGGACGATGCTGTGGAGTAGAAATCAGTAAGCTCCACCTTCCGACGGGTGGGAAACAAACCTTTGTTCACAGCAAAGATGGGGTACTTCCATGCATTCCAGAGCTTGAGGGAGTCTTGTTGTTGTGATTTGAGGGATCGGTCTATTCGAGCGGATGGAGGGAAGACACCTGGGCTGTCGAAATCACGCAGGAGATGCGTTACTGATTTATGTTGAGATGATACCATAGGGGGTGTGGAGTTGATGCCATCGCAGAAAAGCTGCGGTGAGTCTCGCAGCATGCTAACACGGCGTGGGGAATTTTCAGGCTAACAAGATGAGAGTAAAGTCAAGGCAATTGTTGGGCGTGTCCCACAGGGCATGGAGCAATGAGGGGTGCTTCCGAGGAAATAACGGATGAAAAACACCTTTCCTTTTCGGGATATGTTTTCGTAATCCACATGGACAAAGCCCGCGGGGCGCTCATTCTTCGCACTCACTTCAATGGATTGCTTTTTGAACTACAACCAACCTAGTAATCATCTCCTCGGCTGACGACTTCCTTCACTGTCGGCCGTAATAATATCGTGTGTTCCTGTTTACAGAACTCAGCCCCTTCTTAAACACGAAATCAAAGTATAGTTGTCCCCACGAATTGTGCGGTCATCGCACCCCTAACATCACACAGGGGAGGATAGTCCTGTACTATCCCTTGTTGGACTAGATGGTTCAACTGCCAGGCAGCGTGCTATTAATTTATCTTCTGGGAGGGTTTTGAGCACACTTACCGCCAGTAGATATTTACTTTCACCAACGCGATCAAGATACCTGCGGCAGAACGGAAGTGTACCGAAGTTGCTGGTGATGGATTTGAGCAACGATTTCGCCGTCGTCAAACTTTGTATGATAATTAAGCAGTGCGCAACCGGTCAATGTTTGCCTTACCGGAGTGGTACTCGAGGAGCATTTTTGATCTTGGCATAGTGTGAACAATCACCCTATAAAATTGACGTCAAATCACCGAAACTAGAAAGAACGCGGTACAAACGTCGTCTACGACGCGACCTCGACCCGTTGAGCCAAAAGTCTCAATGGCGAAGTATTCACCCTCTTCCATCTTGGTTGGATCCTCATTCTTCACGAGCGACACCGATTTTCCACCATGTATTTGGTATAAATTGATAGAATGGCCACTAAGGTTTTCAATGGGTTTGACTACGTACCCAGGATAGCCGATTAAAACCGGAGTAAACAACAAATGGACACGTACCGGGCAATACTTTGCCATCAACATCGACTTCATACGATTCCATAGTTTCTTGTATATAGCCCGCAAGTTCTCCGAGACGCATGTCTATGCCAGCCTCCTAGAATTAAATATCTCAGCGCGAGTTTGATAAAAAAAAAAGCGCTACTGTAATACTTTGACACCAGTATTGGTCGCAGCCCGGACAGCTTCGACCAGTTTATCGTATGTCGGCTCGAAAGTGAGGGTGAACGCAGAGTCAACGATGCGACCTTTAACATGAACCCCGAAATCCACCTTGAGAACGTCACCGTGTTGTAAAACTTGTCTTCGATGAGTTCCGGAATGACCAAACGGCGTACGACACACTTATAGTATCCCCAGCATTTGGGGTGTAATGAGCGGCACAGTTGTTTAGGCTAAGCCCCGTCGGGAAACCAACTCCGGCGTCCAAACCGCTTTCTTCAACAAGTGAGCGCGTCCCATCTTCGATATATTCTGCAATCTCTGTCATACTCAAACCTGGGCGAATAAACTTTCGAGCATGGTGTCGAACTTGACGGTGAACTTCCGCAGCACGACGAATGTTGTGATAAGTGATCTCCGGGTCTTCCATAGCTATCTTCTCATTGTAACGTTTTTCCTCCGACGTAACTCTCCATGCGTTGCTGCGTACTTGTTTCAATAAATTGGGCCAGAATGCAGGATCCGAAAGATAACTGACTCGTCCTTGTATGGCTGTATCTCGCCTTCGGGATATATGCCATTTGTGAAAATCTTGGAGAGTCCAACGCGAGGGGGGTCTGTTTGTTGAACCTTTTTTTTCTTGGGCTTCTTCTTCTTCTTCTTCCGTTTCTGGTCTTCATGCAGTCGAGAAAGTTGACACGGAGTTGGCTTGAGCACGCTCACCTCCAGTACCAGGCTCATCTGCGACATGATGTTCCTCTTCACTATCTGCTTCGGGATTTTGATCGTTCTGAGTTGGATCTGTCTCCTCATCCATCTTGACAATAACTTTCGGATCTGAGATCATCACAGGGACGACCAAGATGACAGTTTTGCCTTGTTGGTGAATAGATTAGTTAGTCCGACCTGTGGTTCGTTTGTATCAAAGTCTAGTCACCTGATGACCTCGTCCAGGAGAGATGATTACTTGAGCACTAGTACTCGGCTACTTTCCTCTCTTTGCTTATGTAATGCCAATTGCTACGTCATCCAATCCCCGATTCGTCTGGCCGCACATCCCTGCCAAAACCTGCTACAGATGTGTCCGGTATTCAACATAATGCGACGCACTATGGTGTATTTTCGTACGTATCAGGTATCACGATCATACGTGGCACGGTGTCTGACGATGCCATTTTCCCAAATCCGGATGACTCAACAAATATTTGAAAGACAGATTCAAATCTGGAACGCTCACTGAACCACATAGACCCACTACCGCTGTACCGAGCGGATAATGTCTGCTGCACACGAGTTTCTTCTCTCTGTGCTTCCATCGCAAGGTATCGACAAATTTGATAGAGAGGGGAAAAGGATCCCCTCAGTGACTTTGACGTTCGCACAGTCGTTGGATGGCAAGATTGCTGGGAGCAAGGGGAGACAGCTTATCCTGAGCGGTGCAGATAGCATGCTTATGACTCACTGGTACTGGTGCCCGTCTATGGATGAAAGGATCTGGTCCACTCATTTCCAACTCCAGGATGAGAGCTATGCACGATGCAATAGTCGTCGGCATAGGCACAGCTCTCAATGATGACCCTCAGCTTAATGGTAAGCTGTCTTTAGATTTTATGTCAAGTTTGTGATATGCATCTTTGTGACTCTAGTTCGCTTGATTCCCGACGCTGCCAAACTACAGATCAGATCACCACGTCCAGTTGTTTTGGACACATATCTGCGCCTTCGCACGGACTGTAAACTGTTGAAATTTTACAGAGACGGAAAGGGTCAACAACCTTGGGTTTTCTGTTCCTCGGATCCCGAGTCCACGTGCCCGGAAAGAAATGCACGCAAATCTGCGCTTGAAGCCGCTGGAGCAGTGGTGCACGAAATTCCATGTGTATCTGGTACGTATGGCCTTTTGTTTCTTTGAAGAGTGTGCTCAATCAAAATGTAGGCTTTCTCTCCATTCCCTGCTTCCTGCGAAAGCTATATGAGTGTGATATTCGGAGTGTAATGGTAGAAGGAGGAGCGAGTGTGATCAATACATTCATAAATCAAGCATCCCAATCACACGGTTCCGGGGAATCACCTGTTGTTGACACTTTAATTGTCACCGTGGCACCGACGATAGTGGGGGACGATGGGGTGGGCTACACAGCTGGCGTTTCGGGAGATAAACTGAGCGTGAGTGATCTTGGTTTTCTCGGAATGCCCACCGACTCGTCATATCAGATCCCCAAGTTTACGCACGTGCGGACGGAGTTGATGGGGAAAGATGCCATTATTGCAGGAAAATTCATATGAATGCTACGTGGCCAAATCTTGGGTGTACTAGTACATGCACTGGTGATTGCGGATGGAAATATTACAGCATGTGCACGAGAGTTGAAATGATATCAATGCGCTCCCTGAGATGACAGCAGACGTCTAAGAAGCATGAAAAAATGCAGGATTTCTTTGTGCTCTGTCGCAATGATTGGCAATACGTGTGGCGGCTTCCAGAGCGCGCTCGACAAGTAAACGCGATGGCGACGTCGAAGGTGTACAGTCCAGAAGATCTAAGATGAAGCGGGTAGAAATCAACTCAAACCAGGGTCCGCAAAACATACCTCTATAGAGCAGCACGTATCGCATTACGCGTTGGATTGGCTGTATCGCGAGGTCTCTAACACTGAGCTTCCGACTAGGTGACAGCCCAGTCGGAGCCTGGCTCTTTGTACTTTCTGGCGTTTGTAGAGGGGCAGAGGTTGCCTGTCTCTCTTGCTCAGGCTGTGGATACTGCCATGCGCCGTATTCCTTGTCCATCAGCTCTTTGATCTTGCTGGAAGTGCTGATCGTTGGAAATATAGGGGGTAACTGAGGGCTAGGAGAAACGGTCGTTTCTTTGGTCACGGATGAGGAAGGACTAGACATCACTCCGGATTTACGAAGGCGCCACTTCCCTATCAATCCACTGGATTGCGGATCATCTCTATCCATGAAAAAAGCTCCTACCACAGCACACCAAGATACCATTGATGCTTCGAGTTCATCTTCGGACGTGACAAAGGCCGTGGAGACGCCCCACGCTGACGGGTCCTCGAGGAAGCACTTTAGAAGCGTTTCGGAAGCCCGAACGAGTGCCGAAATATAAGGAGTCATTGAAGGCGGAGGCGGTGTCGCGGTCTAATGAAGTCATGAAGTAGTGATTGGGTTGGCGATAGCAAACAAACCTGGGCATTCAACAACATTTTTAGAGCCTCTTGATACTTTTTCTCTGTTCGGACAATCTCCCGGATGCATAGAAGTGCTTTCCTGGCTACCTGCCAGACTTCTGCATCCTCCAAGTCTGAGATCGTATCCTGCGTTGTCGCGGGAGAAGGAAGAATGAAATCGTGAGATTCGGAGAGCTGGTCTGGATTCGGCGGTGACGAGGACGACGGTCGGAGAAGCCCGTTGTCATCTCCTACGCCAGGAAAATGTGCATTGTCCGAGGACTTCGAAGAAGGCGAAACGTCTCTGCAACACTCGAAAGGACCACCTATCCTGCGAACCTTCTCCAGTCGATCTACCAAGGCATCGTCTGATATGCTGTCGTCTTCCACAGCGATTGCCATGCTAAAACGATCCGAAAAAAATGCTGGGTTTTCCAGGTGACACCTTCGGTTAGCGGTGCAAGAACTTGACGACATTGGCGGAGTTCCTATCCAGGCTAAGGAGGCCAGAACCTTGGTACTTCCACTGGTTCGTCGAGATCTTGTCTCCTGAAATTGGACTATCTTGGAATGACACTCGGGGGAAGAGTTAAAATCGGTTTGACGGTCGCGCCACGTATGATGAAGGGGCTACTAGACGTCACTGCATTACATGTGGAGTGACGGATGGCGAAGAGACTCACAATATCCACCTTGAAGGGTGAGGGTGATCTGATCTGAGGCAAAGAAATCTGCCACCTGTGCGCGTTCGTCGATGGCAGGGTATCAGCAGCTGGTTTCCGTAAAACACCTTTCAAGGGCTGTCGACGAGAGGATGGAAGAAAGGATGGTGGGATAATGGATCTCTCGACGCGGCGTTTGACAAGCTTCGATGGATTTGAGATGGAGGGTTGAGGCTTTGGTGTACAGGTAATACATGCACTCCAAGGTACTTCAAGCGTACGGCATTGCGAGGGAGGGTTTTCTGTTAGGGCCGGTACAGCAACGGACTTCCTTTGTGCAGGCTGAAAGGGGTCGGAGAAGCCGCTGCGAGGAGAATTTGGATATACATTTGTATTTATGCATAAGCCGAGCTTCTTTGACGTTTTTGCGTGCGATGCGTCTGGTGAGGCGGTAGATGGTAGTTTAGGAGACGTGGCCTCACGAGGGGGTGTATGGGGATTTGGCAGATCTGGCGAAGAGTGGATCGGGTAATTGAGCACAGAGTGTTGGGGAACTCCAAGTTGTTTCCGAAGCATCTGAGGGTCTGACGACAACAAGATTCTGGGTGATGCTGCAGAGGGCATGGAGTGGATGTGCTCGTATGCAGAACTCAATCTTTGCGAAAGATCGTCGTGCCAACTTGTGTTGGCAACCGAAGTGTTACAGGAACCTCCACCAGGATAGGAGTGATAATGAAAACCTATTGGTTCGAGGTCATGACGGTAGCTGTCAACACCATCTGGTGACAATTGGTTAAAGAATGTTACCGCAGGTAGCTTTGGTAGCTGTGAGGCATGATCAAACTCTTCATGCCATCTCGTTTCAACTTGTTGCGTTCGTGCTGCGTCATCGAACTCAGGTACGACGATGAAACCATTTGCGGAAGTGTCGTCGGATAGATAGACACTAGATACGCGGCTCCTGGGGTGCTCTACTTCAGATTTTTGTTGTAGATCTTGCTTCCCGGAGAATCTTCGAAAGGGTGTTGGCAATCGCCAGTGTTTCTTCTCCCCAGACATAGTACTGGAGATGCGTTACGCATGGAGGGTGACGCTTGAGCGAATTACTAGAGAGTAATAGCCGTGTTCATTCGCTCGAGAGCGTCTAGTACTGGCTGCAAGGATGCAAGCGGTATCACAGTCAAGAAATGTTACCAATGGTATTACCATCCCCTATGTGCTCCAAACGCATCACGTGAAAGAAGTCAATTGTACAGACCCTACAAACGAACATGATTCCCGGGAGTCCTTTCACTCCTCGGAGTTGCTATCGTACAGTACTACATATTCCAGGGGCTCGGAGTGGGTACGGGTATCCTGCCACTCCGCATCCTCATCATCCGATGTTGGTACACTCACAAGGGACACCGAAGAAATGTCGGATTCAGCATCTTCGACCTCGTCCGTCACAGTTTTGCTGGATGGTAGTGAAGGTTGTGGTGCATCTTGTAGTTCGTCACTGGCATTAACCGAGTTGCCGGGGTGTGCGCTAGGCATCACCATTGAGGATGCTGCAAGCGACTCTTCACTCCCGTGATCAGAATTATGATCTGCGACCGTCAAACTGTGACTTGGCTTCAGTCCCGAGTCCTCAGGTAAAAATCGGGATGGCTCACTCAATCCACACACTGCTCCCGAAGAAGTTGCCCTGACCATCATTTAGTCGCCAGTAGCCAACATACCTCCCTGGGACATCCGGCGCCTTAACAGAAGTCAGTTGCATGCCATCCATTACAACAAGGGTGGCCCGTACCTTCAAGTCACCGGTCCAGATGTCAAGGTCTTGCCCTGGCTGCACGACTCCAACCTTCGCCCTCAAAGCTGTACTGCATTCCGGGGCAAACATCTCTCCAGCAACGAACTGGACCTCGGTGGTCGTGGGCCAAGGCAGGCCACCATTGTTCACCATATGCCAGCCTTTGACGAACTCTGCTCCGGGAGGAAAGATCTGACCATCAGGTACGTTGGTGTCACCCACGAGGGCCGAGTCCAGACAACTTTGTTGCTGCGGTGAATCCGTAGTGGCTATTTCTCGCTGATCATCAGCTAGGGATTGTTGAGTGAGACAATGTGATTCTTGGTCAATTGACGGCGTAGATGATGGAGTACGGTAGCCGTCAACAATCGACTTGGTGCTGAGGACCGGGGAAACCGGACACGTCCCGTGGCGCTCACTCGCCTGATAAACGGAAGAAGTAGCGGGAGTTCCCGGTAACGATTCTTCCGCGGCAACCTGCTCCGTGACAGCGTCTTCGACGGGATTAACAACAACTGAAATCCCAGTTCTCGGAGAATCCACCGCATTCAGGTGTATCATCTCTTGGTTTACTCTCGGCCACAACTGATGATAGATATCCAATGCCGGATGAATTGATCGGGGAGATCCAGGATCTGCGACATCGACTAGAAGGTGTGATGGCGCGATAGTGATTGAAGTAGGCGCTGCCCCTGGGACCTCGCTCGCGGGGCTACCGAGCGGGCTGAGGAATTCTTCAGCAAAGGGGATCTGGTCCTCCGCAGTCACGTTGGTAGCCTGGTCAGATGTGACAGGTCCAGATTCGGGCGACTTTGTTGGGACCGCAAGTGGATCTTGGGAAAGCAAAACTGGGGATCTCGACTCGCCATAATCCGGAGCAGACTTTTCACTGGCTGGTTCATCAGTCGTCTGTGTCTGCCCTACCCTGTAGACAGTCGGGATAACAGTGTCAGAAGTCCTCAATTTCAACATTGGATGATTCAGAGGATGAACAGGGATTGGAAGCGCCTCGCAGTCACCGCACAAGTCGAAATCAGGACAGCCTAGATGCATGCACTGAGGAGGATCAGATTGCGAACAATGGCCTGTATATTTTCTCACCTTATAGCGAGCGCCGCGAATCGCCTTTCGACAAGCTGTGTTCAAAATATAGTCGATGATGCTTATGAATGAATGGGACAGACAGCTTACAGTCGCATGCCGCGAGGTGGGCAACTTGACGAAGAGAGTCACGGATCTAAGCAGCCTATAATCAAAATCCCGTTTTTTTTATAAAAAAAAACGCCGCATCCTTACCATCAAATCTTCTGGTTTGTTTACTTTCACAAACCCGTGGTTCGGATGCTGCTCCGTTGTTATCCTTGAAAGACAGTCAGATGGTCAGATTCTTGATCTCCGTATACATGGAATGGCACACCTGAAACAAGACGAGCACGTATCAAAGTCTGGTTGAATCAGCTTCGATCTACTTCGATCTACGGAATAGACTTCACCTGGACAGATAAGACATTTCTATACACGAATGTTCAGCCTGGGAAGTTGGTATACGGCATGAAGACTCACATAACGTTCCCCGGCAATCGCTGAGTCACAGAGATTGCATGTTGCAGAATGACGAACAGGTAGATCAGCGGGGGTGCCAATTGGTCCCTGTCGTGTGGCTGGGTCGGAGCTGGACAACTGTTGGTTTCCAGATGATGCTCTGTCCCTATTCCCACCAAGAACGGTGTGAACGTAAACGCGTCCCGGCGTTTCTATATCGAAAAACTCGTGGAATGGATTGTGCTGCTCTGTTGCCCCAGATTCCACGCAGGCGGTACAAAGATCATAATCTAGAACTGAATGAGGGAGGAAAGTTCCGGCTGCATTCATATGACATACCAGGACAGTCCAGACACTTGTGGCGAACTCCCACCACAGTTTTATTGCAACTATCACAGACGACTCCGCGATGTACAGGAAGTGCTGGTTCACCAGCCGGACCGGAAAATGCAGGCGCTGGTGACTGAGGGGTTCCCAATATACTGTTACGAGTCTTGTTTTCTCTTGCAATTTGCGCTGAAAATTGAGGGGATATGTCAATCGAGCGTTGCTGAACGACGTGGGAGGGGCCAAAACTCAGAGTATGAGCACTATGCGACTTGGTAAAACAGCTAGGGCACTGGTAATCCGTGAAATAATTATCCAATGTGTCAAGTAATTGACTCACGACTGCATGCCAAGCGCATTTGATACAACCATACCAGACACCGGTGAAGCTGGTTTTGCAGACAAAACACCATCGCGATGAAGCATTTGCGCTGGTGTTGACAGGAGGAATCTCTGTTTGAGGTGGAAGAACATTGTCGTCAGAGACCCTACAGGTAGACCCTTGAATGTTGGGGGCGGAAGGCTGCTCCACGAAACCGGATCCCAACGTTCTGGAAAGAATACGCTCTAGGTCCTCTTTGAACGAGGACAACAAGACTTGGATATCTTCCTTGCCCTTCGTGATGGGACAGCAAGGCGCGATTCCTGTCGTGCCACGCTCATGAGGCGAACCAGGCTTGCTTGGCGTAGGGAAGCACATTGGTGCGGGAGGGGGGGACACCTTGTATGGCAGGGGTGGCGGCGGGCGCGGAAGAACACGGGCTACAGATGGCTGAGCATGCGGTGGCGGCGGAGGTATGAATGAATGTGGGTTCATGCCATTGAAGCGGGGCACAACAAGAGATGGAAACTTTGGCGTGGCGTCGGACGGGGCAATTGTGGAGGCGCTGTACAGCGACAACCTTTCTGAAGCCCCGCTTGGGGCCTTGTGCGGAGTTTCATCGAAGATGGTGAATCGCAGTAAAGGATTGGGCCACAGACGACGCAAAGGGGCCACATGAAGATCGTAATCTTCGGCAGAGTGTACCTCCTTGCCGACCAAAATGCGTCCAGGCCTGAACGCGTCGGGAGAGAAAACCAGTCTAGATAGATAATAATTATGGCTTATGGGGAAGATTCGATAGAGCTAGGGTGGGAGTGAGCGCTGGCTGATGATGGCAAGCGAATAGGGCAAGGAGACGGACCTGGTGATGAAGCTCATCGTATGTTGGAAAGAGAACAGAGTGTGGAAAAGTGAATCTGCGAGTCTCGTTTCTGTAGGTGGCCTTGACGGTGAACATGGTTGCTGTTCAAGGGTGGGATTGATACCGCAGCTGACGCAGTCGTGCTTTATGGGTGTGACACGGTGTGACAATTCAGATGGCTGCGGTGCTGTGCACGACGAGATTCGATCCGTTGCTGGAGAGATTCGAGTGGAACAACGCCCCAGACGGCACACCCTCTCCGTATCTCCTACTCGCCCACCAACTAGACCGCATCCTCTCCGCTCACTGGCCTGTCTACCATTCACTCGATTACGCCACACTCAAACACATCTGCGACGATGCCGTAGACGGTGTTCCCCCTCTCAAGGTGATCGCAACGCCAGTCTCTTGTCAAGCACTCACCTGGCCCTCTGCACCAGATACGCGTCGTCTTCCCGCCCTCTGGGAACATCTCCGCCTCCGCCTTCCCAGTCGAGCCCTTGCGTTATGACCCGACAGCAGCGTCTCGATTTAATCCTGACGCGGACACCCACACTCAATTCGATCCGATACTCTCCGTCTGTATTGACACCCAGCCCACCTCTGGCACCGTCTCCATGAAAACCACAAACAGACAACCATATGATGATGCTCGAGCCCGCGCTGACATCCCCCGTCCTCATCATCCGGACGATGTCATCTTGTTCAACCCTTTGGGAGCCATCATGGAGTCGTCGATCTGCAACGTTGCTTTCTATCGTCATGGGAGATGGCTCACCCCACCGCTCACAGTGGGCTGCATATCCGGTGTATTCCGGCGATGGTTGCTGGACAATGGTCGCATTCACGAGGCAGACGAACACACTATATCATTGGACACCATCGAAAACAATGAATGGATGCTCCTCTTCAACGGAGTGACGGGCTGTCGGCTGGGGCGAGTGTGTCGCGACAGAGGTCCGAGTGCTCTAGAGTGATGAATTACAATAGCCTTGTAATGTATACTTTTAACTGGCGTGGTAGCTGGGCTCATCGACGTCCATGATCTCCCCGTCTGTCCCATTGAATATCCCATCATCCATCTCGTTCAATACGTAGTCCACGACAAAGCTTTCCTGAACCAATCGATCCAGCCTTGTGAGGTGTCGTTGAGTATAAGGAATCAAGCCGTCGACGATATCCTTCAAGGATGATGTAGTCCCGGTCGGGCGTGACATCCCTTCTGGAGAATTATAACCGAAAGCCTCAAGAACGTCTTCGGCGGGTCGCAGCTTCAATATAGCGTAGAGAACACTTTGTGCAACACCACTTGTTTTCGCGTTCGCGTTCCAGTCGCGGATATAGCGTACGAGGAGCGAAAGATCCGCACTTGAGAGCGTGCGTAGAACTTCATCCAGCGCATCATTGCCGCTCGCAGACGTATCGTTCTGCAACCCTTGTTCTAACGCGGCTGACCGAATTTCTCCGAACAACGCAAGAAGCCTTCCTGGTTGTTGCATAGCAAGCGCAAGTTCAATTGCTCTCCGATAGTCGTGCAAAGCAAGGTAGTTCATAAAATCTTGCTCTCTGTACGCGCGAATGTAATCAGATGGGGATGACACATGAGCGTTCTCACCTGAGCACTTGGTCAGCGCGTTTCGCCTCTCTTTCTTCTTCTTCCTCCTCAGTACAGTCTTGCCAGAACGTGACCACAGAGTCAGCGGCTCCAGAGACGATCGTCGCCTCGTCAGCGCTGATAGCTAGCGCCCAGACCTAAGAACCCATCACAATCAGCTCCTTGTTGCAAGATCTGACACATACTTTGTCTTCGTGGTTGTCAAGCGTCGCCACACACGCTTCTTCCCTTACGTTCCATAGCTTCACCAGGCCATCAGATCCTGTGCTGACCAGGTGCGCTCCATGGTTAATAAAATCAACCCGGAGAACAGAATTAGTATGCCCCTCAAATGTTTTGACGCAAGTAAAGTCCTCGAGGTTCCAAAGCTTGACCGTCTTATCACTGCTCCCAGTAGCCAACACACGCTCCGTCCTCCCAAACCTAACATTCCAAACGCCTCTCTTGTGACCTTTGCAGCACCCTATGCGCTTAATCTCTCCGCGCGGAGGTTTTCCGCCAGAGCGGGGCGTATAGGAAACTTCGTAGACGTTTGCAGTGCGGTCTTGGGATCCAGAGGCCAAAAACTGGTCATTGGGGGCAATGTCCAGAGAGTTAATGTCCTTGTCGTGCGCTTTATGTGTCGTAAGGCTGTGGCACTTTACTGGACCTACACCAGAGAATGTCAAAGGGAGTTCTGACAGATCCCACATCTTGATCGTTCGATCTTGACTTCCAGTGAAGACGAAACGAGGGTGGGAGTCTGCATCATCGTACACCCGTGACATGGCGATGGAACCGACGCTCTCCGCGTGTCCTTCACAAACGGCGATGCACCCCCACCCATTGGTGTCAGGTTGTTGTGCAAAAGCCCAGACTCTCGCTGACCTGTCCTTGCTTCCACTGGCGAATACACGCCCACCCAAACCCTGATCCAGAGAAAGCACTATATCGGAGTGGCCGGCCAAAACTTGCGCATCCAGATTAGAAATCGAGTAAATGCGAATAAGGGACGAGTTGGTAGCGAGTGCGAGCTGAGTATCTCGTGATCTGGATTGACTCGGCGAGTTTTGAGGTGAGCTTGGTGGCGATAAAAAGATGGCGTCGACGATTTCGTCATTATAGCCAACCATATGACGAATTAGTGATCGGGATTTCAGGGAATAGATGAAGATGTTTTGATCCGCATGTGCAGAAACAATGGCATCTTCAGTTGGGAGGTAACTAACCTCCGAGAACAATTAGAAACGCTTAAAGGAGAAAGTGGTCACTCACAAGGCATCGAGGATTTGCCTCTCGGCTTCTTGATCAACAGCATTGGACCCAGCGTCCGTAGCTAATGAGTAGACGACGGAGCCCTGTGTAAGATCCCAAATCCGGACGACACCCTTATCACCGGCAGTGAAGAATTCAAGCCTCGGGGATTTAGCGGTGAAGTCGTTAAGCTCAGGGTGTACAAACCCTACAGCTTCGACACTTTCCATGACTGGAACAGTCTTGAAAAGACTCGGGGTTACGTCTTTCGATTTCACTTTTCTTTTGCTGATGCTTCCGTCGGTTGAACGAGAATTTGCGGACATATCCCAAAGCAAGACTACTGAGTCCCTTCCTCCGCTAATGAGCCACTTTCCATCTGGTGTTACGTCCAAACCTCGTGGAACGGAAACGTGACCATCCAGAACGGCAATAGGCCGAAGTGCTTCCTGGTCGTTTCTAGACGTTGCCATCAAGTCAAACAAGCGAATCCGAGTGTCGACGGAAGCAGTTACAAGCTGAAAAGTCCTCTCCGAGCTGGCGATTGATGGATCTCGGGGGAAATTGAATTTTAAAGCACTGACAACGCCTCCATGTCCTTTGAAAACATGCGTGACATGTCCCGCAGAAATGTCCCAAACTTTGACGATGCCGTCCGCCGACCCAGAAGCAAGGAATGTTGATGTCGGATCAACTGTGCAAACATGCACTGGTGCATCATGGGCATGCGCAATGACTCGAAAGGGTTGGACGACCTGGCCAGAACAAACGTCTGGAACCTCGTACAGTCTGAGGGAAGGAGGAGTTGTGAATAATACGAGGAAGGCCGCGGAAGGTGATAGGCAGAGTGTTGTGATGGACTCGGATGCCTAGAGCATATGAAGTAAATAATAAGCAAGAAGCACACGCACAAGACTTACACACGAGAACCGGCAAAGCAGCTTTCCACTAGATAGTTCCGTCAATAGGGCTTCTTCCGCGAGACATGTAACGATCTTTGATCCATCTAGGGTGACCGCGATAGAACCAGTTGTGTGCAACGGCTCGATCGTCCGTGACTGTCTGTAGCTGTCATCGGCCAGTTAGCCACATGTCCCTTGTATATTGGAAGACCCTACGTAGTCCTGGCTTTCGGCCTCAGGCCACTAGCCATGTCAGTTTCAAGGAGATGGAGAAGTTGTAGCCCTGTCGATGATATTTTCGTTGAAAAGTTGTTTGGTGCCAAATACTTACTTCGGCCCGGGGGGCCGTCCTAGAACTATGCACTTTACGATGAAAACGAGGCTAGTAGACTGGGCCATTCCAAGGTCAACCAGTCGTACTTTGTACATCATGTACTATGCCTATATTGATCGAATCAACGTTGTCTATCCTAGTGGAATCCGTGGCAACCATGTAACCTATGGGATCACTTGCTATCTAATGCAGCGTTTTGATCAGATGCGATCGAGAACCTCGAAAGCCAGAACAACCGACATGAATCATCGGATCACCCACCCCGACTTCGAGAACCAATGCTACGCCATCTGATTTCGCAATCGGAATGTTGTCTCCTCAGCAACCCTTCTCAATCGACGTTCTTCACTTGCAATCCTTTCGGCTTCTCTTCTCTTCCTTCCTTCCTCTTCCAACAAACTTTCTGTCGCCCTCAACGCGGCCTTCGCTCGAGCAGCTTCAGCTTGTACTTCGGCGAGTTGATCTGATATTCGCAAAGAAACTGATATGGCATCAGCGGCTTGTCGCCGTAGTCCAGCCATTTCTATCTGCATTCGGTCGATGACACCTTCATCAGCGGTAGAGTACACCCGGCGGCTTTTATCTGAACTATAAAGACGTGATGCGGCCTCATGGATCCCAAGAACGTCTAGGCCAGACGCTGATGGGTCAAGGTGACGCGGCATGACCATATCTTCTTCACTTTCGTATTCGTCTTCTGAACCGTTGCACTCGCGCGAGCTACCTTGCCTCTCGGTATATTCTTCGGAGTCGTGATTGTGTGTCCGCATAGAAGATATCACTCCTGGTATGATGGGAGGTGGACTAGCAAACGTGCTAGGCTCAGCAGGGGTTCTACTTTGGGAATAAGGTTTTCGTGGCCTCCCGCGTTTCTTCTGCTGGTTTGATTGCGCTGAATCAACCTGAGAGGGACCGGAGACAGCCTTAGATGTACGTCCACGCTTCCGTGGTCGCTTCGTACCCGGGGGAGCAGAGAGGTTCACTGTCCAGTAGGAGCCGAACCCTGGGTCAGTAACTGGACGAGGTTGTCGTTCAAATAGTCGGTTCAAAGACAGATGATGACGGACGGATTGCTGAAGGAAAGCATCAGAACTGACGGATTCCAAGGGGGCAACCATCGTACCTTCCACGTTGGACCAGCGTTTCGAAAGTATGCATACTTGTCTTCCATAGCCGCATATATCTCTCTTATTGTTAAACGCTTCTTGACGCTTCCTAGTATCGCACAACGTAGAATAACAGGAAGTGTGTGCTGTGGCCGCCCGTCTGTATCTGGGAGACAGGCAAGGGTGTCTGGGCAATTGGGATGTGGTTCATGATCACCATATTCGACTTTTCTTGGAAGCGAAGAGCTACTATTGACGATCGGATTTGTGCTTGTATCCGACGTAGAGTCGGGTGATATTGGCCCCTCCCGCTTTCGTTCGGTTGGCCTGGACAAAGGAGGTCAGTGGAGGAAAGGTGAACAAAGGAAAATCAACCAACTCGGAAGAGCTAGAAAGACATGCTTCAGGATTTAACAGGTTTTGAATGCTAGACATCCTTGTGGGGCACTGAGATGGTGGCTTCATAGGACACTACAAAGGGTCGCGCGCGTTGTCATTGTGGGTCCAAAGGATTACATAATCAATCTACCTAAAGTTACAGCGTCACCGTATTCGAACCACAATAAGAGACTACATCCGATAATTATTCGATGAAGCATGGAATTCGTACGGATAGCCTGTTGACGGGATCCTCCATCCAGGATCGTCTTGGACAGCCGGATAGTTCGTGTTCATCAGCGATTCCAAGCTTAGTGCGTTCGTCCCGGAAGACGATTGCTGATAGGGTGCGTGCACAAAATTTGTCGCACGGGGCCACCATTCGTAACCAGGGTAATATGACGTCGACGGCTCGATGCCTGGGATATCCAGCCCCAGCATGTGCGCCATCATGCGGGTGCTGATATCCTGGATCCCCGCGGTAGGTGTCACGCGTTCTTTTGAGCTAGAATCCCCAAACGCCTCTCTTTGAAGGAAGTCCGAACTTTTCTCCCTCCCGAATGCATCGTCGGCACCTCTTTTCTGCCTCTCAGGTCCTTGCAACATGGGCGTAAGGTTGCTATCTACTTGGACCTTTACGCCATGAAGCAAGTCCCATGCTCTAGCTGCACTGGGCCAAGTCGTCTGCACGTGTGTCAAGGCAAGTCCAGAACCTACAAGGGAGTGGTGCGTACTTGCATATTTCTTAGCGCAGCCAGCAACTGCTGAAGCCCAATGTAAGCCTGCACGTTTGATGGTCGTATAGTCACTTTCAATGGTAAAGATAAGCGTATGATAGGACCCGTGTAATCTAGGACATACGCGTCACGATATGCATGATGCTGGACACAAGTTAAGGTAGAGTGCAGATAACATGAGTCGAAGTAACTCACCCTGCGCTGAGGATATATGGTGAAAGAAAAGGTGATGCACGCTTGATATTATAGCAATCGTCATATGTTGTCACTGAATCACTTTTAGCTGGAACCTCGGGACTCGGAACGCAAATTACATCACTTACCAATAGTACTGATATAAGTTGCAGCACTTTGGCACAGGTCAAAAGCTTTCAGCGATGTGTTGGAGCCAGGAGGTGGATTTTGCAGTATCAACTCAGAGCTAAAAAAAATCAGCTTACGTAGCCCGCATGCACTGAATCAAAGCCATACCCTTTCCAGTTCGGTATACTATGCCACAAGTAAAACATCAATGACTTTACCTTCGACGAGGGGAGCTACTCACAAGGCTCTGTGCAAAAGTAACACAGCGGACCAGTATTTAACATGAATGTATAAAACGGGGGGTGGAAGAGTATTTCTTTTGCTGGCAGGATCGTATCTTAGGTCTTCGGGGAGGTCATGGTACCATTGGTCCAGACGAGCTTCCAAGTCACTCAGGACGGCTCGCCTGGAACCGTGCTTCGGGGACTTTACTGGATAAACTGATGCCACAATGGACCCAATGATCACGGCTAAACAAAACATATTATAGTGTGAATGATGACCGTGAGCAAATACTAACAGAGTGATGAAGCAACCCGAAAGCAGCGCATGATGAAGACAGTCGATAAAGAACCGTATGAGACTACGCTGATTTGATGACTTGGATGCGAGTCATCCTCATACTGTAGAAGTAGTCAGCATCGGCCCTCCGGTCGTGCTCAGCTCACCTCTTCCGCATCTGGTAGCAAGGTGTCGAAATCATTCTCACCAATGCATATGGGACGCCCTGACGGAGTCATGTTAATTGTTGACCACGCGAACCTCGAGCTCGCACGAACCCATATAGGTAGAGCTGTATCTTGAATTTAAAAGTTGAGCCGAGTCGATCGTATCAGATAGAGACACGTACTTATCCGCGATGCAACAAGCCCACCATATCTGTTTCCTTACTTGGTTTTCTTCATCAGAGAATATCTTCCTCCCATTGAACTGCCAATTATCTGCTGCGCGGTTGAGACCTAAGTCTAGTGCCTACATTATCATTTATTAGGCTGGGACTGGATGAAGGGATATGGAACAAACCATTCTGATGGCCATTCCTTTGAAAACAAAACAAAACAAGTCAGAATGCAAGGCAAACACGTAACTGACACATCACACAGACCGATGTACAGCCAGCCTTGTTCCATGGAACCTGGAGGTTTGTATCAGCACAGAGGACAGACGATCTCACAAGACCATACCAATTCCAAATTCACGATGACCTAGGAGGAGTAGAGCCTGACAGGTCGATGCTCGACAACTGTGTGACACTTGCGCTAACCAGAAAGACGTTGGTGGTCAAGAACATAAACTAGATAGACAATCTCGCAGTACCAAGGACACTTCTTGCTTGGGTGAGGTAATCACACCCGTCATCCCATATTTTGTCCGTGGGCTCTGAAGCACGCTCATCGAGGTAGCGAGCAGCGACGGAAAATATTGACAGAAGCAATAGTTTGCTGACGGTCTGTGACGGTTCTGCGGCGGATGAGGGGGAATCACCATTCGAGCCTGGCAGACTTGGGTTGCCACTTGTTAATGGGTAAGCACTAATGCAGGGAAAAATGCAACTTCAACCAACTTTTTCCTGTCGCGGTGCGGAAACATGAGGAGCTGAGCTCAATGCAATAATACAATGAACCTTACCACTCATTATATTCTCGCAAAAAACGAGCCTTGTGGATAACAGGGAATATTGGATGAGCATACGAGAAATACAAGCCAAGCAGTCGATCCTGCATCTCAACAGGAGGGAATGTAACAGGAATATCAGCTTTTGGCGGCAAGGAGGATTTGTCTGCCTTGCCAGACGGCCAGAAGCGCGCCATTGGAAGTCTCCTGCACAAAGGGACGATCAGTATGCTGTTGTAATCACATAGGGAAATAGATGCAACCAAACTCCTCCGTCAAGACGACTATCTACGCGATCATTTCGCATGAGGAGGTGTAGACCACTGGCTTTCCCGTGATATCGGACCTAGACTCCGTGAGTAAATCAAAACGTCAATCGAAGCGCACCGAACCTCTTGATTCTCGTCCAACGATAGTTGTCCAAATGCAGTCGCGCACTGGGATTCATCGGTCTCTGCTGAATCTGAAACACCCGAAATTGAGTTGAATGGATTTTAACATCATAGAAAATGTCGAATCACCCGACGATGCCTCCAAAGTATACATGTCATTCCAATTCGGATGACTTAGATCCGCCCCGGGACTTGATTCATCAAGTCGGCGTCGTCGTGGCAATGGAGCTCCGCCGAAAGTACGAGAGGGTGACCCTTGAGCGCTAGTATTGTGAGGGTCTTCCGATGTGTTCCTAGACAAGCGAGCAGCCAAGCGGTCTTGCCATTCAGCAGTTGGCATGCTCAACAATGTGTTGTCTTCGAGTGTGTTCACAAAAACCTTGCTTTGAATAGCAAAATAGAAACAATCACCTCTGGAAGAAGAAACAATCTCTCGCGATATACGTGACTGCCGCCTAGATCGTGCAGCATCACGAGAAGTCTCGTTACTTCGGAAGATACAAGCGAATATATCTTCTTTGGTAGCGCCCGCAGGTCGAGAGGGACGTCCTGAAGGACCCTAATGTTTACGTCAGTTTCAATGCCGCTCCGACAGAGGGCACGGGCGTACAAATGGTCCGGTGTCTACTCTGTTTAATATCTCCCTAGCTAATTCGTCTTGTCGGATGTCAGCTAACAAACCCTGTACACGACTGTCTGGACATGCAAGCAGTGACCCGAGCAGTGACTCCACTTGGTGCCATCGCTGTTCAATGGCCTGAATGTATCCTTTTGGAGGACCACGCTTGTAGCTGGGGCCTACAGTACTCTGTGTGGGTCCTTCCTACGTCTTCTGCGAGGAAGCTCACCTAGAAAGGTACAGACTGAAAAAGAAGAAATCGTTAGGCTTTAACAAGAACAGAGCAGATGCGGTGATACCATTTCCCCCAAGGACACAGCCCTTGCAAGTTCCCGGAGTACTGGAAGGCTCGCACTTGCTCTTGGTCTTTCTACACTGATCGCAGGCTAATATAAGGAATGTCAGCAGGAAATGGGGGGCAAATGAATAAATGAGTTTACCCCGGCTACTTCGTTTGCGGCTTGACAAAGAGTCCTGGTTTGATTCTTCCTCCGAGTGTTCGGATTCGTGCCAGTGGGTTGTCGACATGGTGAAGAGACAAGACTCGTCGAGTGCGTTAACCGTCGGCACAATCGGCTCGGATTGTGATTTATAATTTTACATCGATCTCGGTTCGCACGGTTCGTTATCCATTTGGTAATTTAGCCCCTGACTCGATTGAAGACAGCCTATAATTTACATCGGGCTCCAACAGCGTACACAAAACACACACCAAGCGGAGAAGAACTCTCGATACGCTAATCACTGCATGTCAAAGAATACAAACATGAATGACAGACTCATCCGCACCAACAAGGAACGCGGAGCGGAGCGCCTACGGGGTAAAACGGGACAGCCCCCTACTTAAGAGGACTGTACGGGAGGGGGAGTAATATAAACGAGTCCATAAATTTCGCGAGTTGTGCAGTCTATAGTATCATCAGCTTTTCAGCTCTCACGCGCAACGAATAAACGAATAAGCTACCTTGGAGACCGTCTCTGCCCAGCCGTCAATCTGCCAGGCCATCTCCCTCGTTTCCTTCCTTGCCTCAAGGCTCCTAATACAGCTATGAGAACGGTTGTTTCTCACCCAGGTTAGACTGTCACTTACGGGTATTGCCACATGTGGTGAACTTGGTGGAGCCTTCCGATCTGTGAGAACCAAGCTCCGACTGGCGCGACAAATTTGCGACGGGCTTCAATACCCCTCCTCCTGGCGGCACCGATCAATCTCAACATATGATACGCGGCAGACTAAAAAAAGGCAAACCATGTGTTTTCCCATTCCAAAAGAGTACCGGGCTTCAACTGGTAACTCCGGAGTTCAAAAACGCCACCTTGGGCATGGGGTGGTGCCGTAGGAAAGAAGGCAAATTCTTGAGCAAGTTGTGCAGAACGGGAGGTTACGTAGGGAAGAAGCGCCTTGTAAGATTTAGCATGCTGAAGGGAAATAAGCACCATGCACGAGCAAGTCAAGGGGCACTACCTCCGAGTTCCTTATCAGTCCCACTGTCTTGTCGTAACCAGCATAGTTCTCATACTCTAGTATATGAACTGCGGGTCAAAGAAAATTGGATGAACCACACTCAGTTGGACGCGCAATGGGAAACTCACCAAAAGTGTCTTGGTTACCGACCAACGTCTCCCAGCTGCCTGTCAGCTTCACATGTAACCGTGGGTCATCCTTGATCCCCGCATAGTACCTTTCGCTACGAACAAACATAAATTTACTATCAGCAGATTCTGCCAGAAAACCACGCACGCAGCTGCCTTGTACTCGTCAATCGAATCGGGTTTCACTTGATGGACTACCCAACCGTCATATGCATTGGTACAAGGTACACCAAGAGCTCCTACCTTCGAATCCGTGGACGTATTTGCCCCTAGCAACGAGCCTTGAATGCTGCTGTATTTCAATTTCACCCGCCTTCCGAGCGTCTGGTGATCCATGGAGCAACGACTGCCGTATGTCGTTAGTATAACAGCTTCGGGAATACAGTTGCGCTACCTGAACTGAAATAGAGCGTTGTGCTCCTCGAAACGCAACGTCAGGTTTAAATGTGGCACTCTTTGCTGCCAGGCGGAACATCGTCGAGCCCGTACCAGAAGACGAGTTGTTGGATGAAACCAGGGGTGTGATGGCGGTGTGAAGGCTAGCGGAGTTCCCAACTAAGCTTGACCCAAGAAAGTGCTGTAAGTGACTGATGCGGCAGTACACAATAATGTGTTCTACACGAGCTCTATACAAATTGTGACACAGACCTCACCCATACCTCATATATCGCCCATGGAACAGAAACATCTTCACCAGCCGTAGCTTTGAAGAAACGAGCGTGGTGCCCCGCCATCCGCACACTGTACTCCAGCAACTCTGAATCATCAGCTCCATCCCAGGTCGACTGTGCTACCACCGTCGTGCGTCGAGACAAGGACTGGTATGGCGACAGCAACTGTGCATCCGTTACACCTGAGCACCACGTATCATGCAATCGCGATGCTTACCCAGCGTTCTCCGTCGGAAGAGCACTGGTATTTCGAGCTACGAAGGATCTGCTCATTGCTTGCAGCCACGAAGAAAACCAGCTCGACTATGGAATCATTGAATTCGAACATCGACAAGGTGTCAATGAGAATGTAGTCGCCTTGTTTTACATCTGTGTTGACCATTCAAAAAGGTGCACAGTCTACGACCATCCAACTCACCGTAAGGACTACGGAACGCAGTGCCGGCGTTCCCATCCACTGCGCAGGACAAGGGGTGTTGCTGATAATGCAGAATTGCATCCTGTCCAATTAGCCTAGCGCGTCTTTCCTCGTTCCTGAGTAAGTCTATCGCGGCAAGGCAGTTTGGGGTGCTGTCATCGGGAAGCAGTTTGATATTGCTTTCCAGCAAGTAAGGTGTACCGATGGCGGCTGCGCGGTTTACATGGTAATGTGCGGGATCGGAAACATGATCACCCCTCTTCACAAAACCCAGACTAGCAATTTGAGTGTCACTCGATGCTGCGGCATAACACGGGTCGGCTACGATTTCGTCCAGGTAGCGACATGCGTTTCCCTACTCCGTGTAGTAGACCAGATATTTCATTTGAGAGAGAAACGTACTATGTGCAACCGGTTTCGTTCGTTTCCTTCATGACCGATGGTGAACGGTTGGCCTCCCCCGAGCTCTATTCCTTGATCAAACCAAATTTCTGGTACTTCATTGCTCAAGATAGCGAAATAGTTGTCTGCCATTTTGATTTGTTCCTCTGTCATGCCAAGGGAATCATCCTGCAAGAGAGAAACAAAGCTGAGGGCTCGTTGTCGATTTATCATGGCACCATAGCCTAGCCACGCAAAGCTGGTGTGGATACCGTTTGATGTCACTGTTGTACGCAGCCGACTCGATAGATGCTCGTGTGGCGGCAAAAGATATATTCCGCCCTGCGAGTATTCTTCTACTCGAACGCGGAGGGCCTTTATGAGCTCTGGCAAGATGATATAGTCGTCATCCTGTGATCGCCGTCCACAATCGATTGGCAAAAGGACGGCGTGAGCAACGCACCTGGATAAAACAGTATGGGGTCGATGCCTTGGTACATGCAAGGAACCGAGCATAAAAATACAAATTTTCGGGTGAATTCTCTATCTTGAGCTTCCGAGTGTCACAGTGAGCGCTGGAGAAAATCTAGTTGCGGCGTCAGTCGCAGCCTTTTCCTCGTACATGGAGGTAAGGAATGATCGACTGCCCACCTCTTTTGACAGCTTTTTGGGACTGTTGTTCCAGACATATACTTCAGCGATAGTGTCGTCTAGCCATGGCCCACAAAGGAGGGATGCGATGCGGATCACGTTATCTAACCGAGACCAGTTGAGGATGATCGCAGTGACATCAGGAAGCCTCTGTGGGTTCGACGTGGGCAGGCCTACGCGGATGCCACGAGTATCGGTGGGGAAAGCTTCTGTAAAACTGAGAGGAAAAGTGCGTGTCGGAAGTCGCAGGTCGCTCAGGATTGCATCTATCGTTCTCGCCGAGGGCATCCCGATAAGTTGATCGTCAAGTCATCTACTAGAATGGGACTTGATCGCACACATAGCCAAGTTCGGTCGGCGCCGACTTTCGAGTATTAGCGATGATAATTCTCCGTCGTCATCACTGCGAGCAGTTACCCTACTGCGTAGCGCGGCAAGAAACTGGAGACTGATTCGGTCCAGTCGGAGTCAGGGGGTGGACTTGGTTTCAAGATTATAAGAGTGAGGCGAGTTGTTTACAACAAAAGTATTACAAAGGCGACTCAGTCCATTCTGGCCTTGAGTGTGCGCGTTATGACCTGGTCTTTGGTACTGAATGGAGAGGGTCAGGCAGGAGAATAATCTGATAAAAAGCAAAGCTCTCACATGACATGTACAATTGCACCCCAGCCGGAAAACGCATCACGATCGACCGCGTTTAGCAAAGTCTGCGAAATGGTCTCGAAAAGATCCTCGGGTTCCAGATCAGGTTCCCAAAGGCCCTCTGCAACACCAAACAGTTTTGGACTGGCGATCCCAGCAACGACGAAATCTTTGGCGAAATTTATGCAACCTATAAGATCTGTTGCAGCGATGAATGGCTTGAATGCGCCTGTGGGGGACTTTGAAAGACCGGCGATGACGGGCTCGATAAAGTATGGACCAAAGCGGTGCTCATAAAGAGTAGAGGAGACCATGTGGGTGAACGTCTCTGGTTGGATCTCTCGTTCCTCTTTGATAGTATACATGTTGACGCGATAACGGAAGCGCTCGTATCTACGATGCCTGAGATGGGGACGATGCGAGTCAGACAAGTGACTTACAGTGTGGTGACATCGGTACCCAGTCCAGGGAGACCGACATACAGTCTGTCAGTCACCGGAAAGACCTGGCGAATGGTGAGCGGTTGGCATACTGGATGAATTGTGAGACAAGTACCCTCTGGAAGTTGGATGAAATGCCCAAGGATTCGGTGCCCAAGCGTAGGTCGGAGGCGATGGCGACACAATCCTTGCCGACCATGGCGATGACGGAGCCGCCGTTATATTCTAAAGCGGACTGAGAGGGTATAAGACGCGACGGACGGCGAGGATCAATGTACTTGCCATGGCTGCTTGCAATGAGATCGACGCGTCAGTGGCCGTGACGCGTCCTAGAGATATGTCACGGAATCTGTCACAGCCACGTTACATCCACACGCCTGTCACGCAGATCAATCCACCGAGTCAGTCCACATAACTTCATGAATCGCATCCGCACCGGCTTATGTCCCTCTCTAGCGCGCCCGCTGTCTGACGTTCGGGCACGGGTACAGGTATGAGCTGTCCTTTCTCTCCCTGACATACCCCTCCCAACTTATTGGCCAGGGTAGAATTGCACATGTCGATGCTCAGAGACCCTTCTCACCCGCCCTGCTCGATTCCTTCAATCGCAGACACGACTACCTCCGCATATCACTTACCGAGCGGTGCAATCTAAGATGTATGTCCACTTCTCTCCGGTCCGAGCGCCGCATTCACTCACCCATCAGGTTTCTACTGCATGCCCAGTGAGGGCGTCGAGCTCTCTCCCCGAGAGCACATTCTCACGGACGACGAAGTCATCCGTCTTGCCTCTCTTTTCGTCAAGAGTGGAGTCCGCAAAATACGCTTGACTGGTGGTGAGCCAACGGTCAGAAAGGGTCTTGACAGTATCATAGGTGACTCCTTTCATTGTCTTGCATCGGCCCTCAACCGACGCTGACCTTAGCACGTCTCAATGAATTGCGCCCGTTTGGTCTCGATTCGATCGCAATGACCAGCAATGGGCTTGCTCTGCATCGTCGATTGTCCGACCTGGTGCGCAAGGGCCTTACCCACCTCAACCTGAGGTTTGTCTCCTCGCTGTCCCTCCAAGTAAATACCAGGCTTAGTCACCCAGCCTTGATACGCTAGATCCATTCAAGTTTGAAATCATGACACGCCGCCCTGGCCACGATGCCGTCTTGCGTTCCCTGGATGTTGCATTGTCTTGCTCCGGCTTGCAATCTGTCAAGTTAAACGTCGTCGTTGTCAAAGGACTCAACGATTCCGAAGTCCTAGACTTTGTCGAATTAGCAAAGGACAAAAGCCTTTCCGTGCGCTTCATCGAATTCATGCCTTTCACAGGTAACTGTTCTAGTGGTCTTCCGTTCTCGTATCATTTAACGTGTTCGGTCTAAAGGTAATAAGTGGGACAAAGCTAAAATGGTGCCGTCCAAGCAATTATTGGACACAGTCAAACACCGACACCCTACCATTGCACGCGCGCCCGATGAGCTCAATGATACCGCCCGTTCCTGGAAAATACCAGGATACGCGGGCAACATTGGTTTCATTAGCAGTATGTCTGACCACTTTTGTTCGTCTTGCAACCGTCTGCGACTGACTGCCGACGGTCAAATAAAGGCGAGGGATTTCTACATCGTGATAAAGCACCTTCCCTGACTCAGCGTAACCATCAGGTTTGTTTATTCGATGCCAAGGAGATCTCTCTTCGCGACGCAGTTCGAAGCGGTGCAACAGATGAAGATCTACTCCAGATCATTGGGTCCGCCGTTATTGAGAAGAAAGAGAAACATGCAGGAATGGAGAGTATTGATGTTCTAACGAATCGACCAATGATCTTGATAGGAGGTTAGCTACTTTCCTCCTGAAACCTCGTAGGTATATAGCTAGCAGCATATTTCCTGATCCACGCTTGTATTTACGCAGGACCCCAGCAATCATTGATGCACCCCTTCCCTCTGCCGCTCAGCAATCTCGTCCCCGTTGCGGCTAGCTCTCGCGCAGTAACCCGAGTCGAACGCCGCTGGCAGAGTCATTCAACCAATTCCACGCTCAGGCTAACTCACCTAAATTCTGATGGTCGCCCATCCATGGTCGATGTTGGTGACAAAGACTCGACGAAGCGTACCGCTACAGCGATAGGCTATATCTACATCCCTAGAATCGCTTATGAACTGGTTACCGGAACTCCATCTCAATCAGAAAACGACCTGTCAGTGGATAAACGACGATCCAAGGCCACCAAGAAGGGTGATGCCCTCACTGTGGCGCAGCTCGCAGCGATAATGGGATGCAAGCGAACTTCGGAACTAATCCCATTGTGTCATCCTCTGCAGCTTTCTAACATCTCGGCTACGCTGACCCCGGAGGTGGTAGACATCCAAGAAAGTCGACGTCATGGTTCCTACACCTTATCACACAGAATCCGATGCACAGCTACGGTTTCCTGTGAAGGCAAAACTGGGGTTGAAATGGAAGCATTGACCGCCGTATCCATCGGCTTGCTTACGGTTTGGGATATGCTCAAGGCTGTCGCTGGCAAGGAGATGGTGATAGGTGACATTATTGTGTCACATAAGAGTGCTGGTAAATCCGGCGACTTTACTCGGTGTGGGACTGTCGAAGCTGCTTAGACTCTTGTAATAAATCTCGATTATGAATTAGAGAAAATACATATACATGCTCGGTGTCTGCGAGCTTGTTGCCTCTAAGCTACTACGTGCGTAAGTATTACGCTGAGAAGCAAAATATTGACGAGAACTTGAGATAGTCCGTGTGCGTGATGAGTCACATGCGATAAGCACAAATCAAAAAGGAACTGTCCAGGAACCAACCACCAGAATTCACCAATGGCCGCGGTTTGCACCGATGAATCCAAGTTCCAAGACATCCTCCACATCTTCGGGCCGATCCTCGGGCTTCCCAGAAAGTCCGACAAATCCGATGCGACGGTAGACACGACGGGCGCTGTTTTCGTGCCCGACGTACAAGACAACACTTTCTTTACCACAGTCCAGTAGCCTGTCTCAGTGTATGAATAAAGAATATGGTGATAGGACCAGATGTGCTTACCGACGGGTTACACTGCGAACCAAATGCTCAGCAAAGCCTTGACGCCGCCAATTTGAGCAAGTGTAAACTTTAGTGATTGCCGAGACCTTCATGGACGACCGCGTAACCGCACAAATAGCCGCAATTGCACCTGATACTTCGTACAGCCAGATTTGACCTTTGGACACGAGCTCTTGGGCTTCCGCGCGTGCAAGCTCGATGGTCAAGGGGAAATATATCTATGCAGTATCATATGAGTATGGATCGGACATGCGACAAGGCACACAATCGTTACGTACCGAATCATCCGCGAACTCCTTGCCAAGCCGAGCGATATCTTCGATATCCGAGATCATTCCACGTCGAATAAGATGTCCGAGTGGCAGACTGGCCTTGGAGTCGATAAGTGTTGCTTTGGTGCAATAAGTGAGGTATGCGGAATAGAATGGTTGGGGCTCCATCTGGAAACCGGTAAGGCTTGTCCAGCACTTGCCGAAGGCCTTCACGAGGATGGTCATACCAAACACGGAGAAGACGCGCGTCGCAGGAACGCGTGACTCTAAGCGGTCAACGAGGGCTGCGACGCGAGGCGCTAACCATTGAGGTGAAGATAGCATCCTGAGCTGCGTTGCCCATAGGAAGATGGGTAATTCATGTGGTCCCGCCCGATGACAGGCCAAAACTAGTTCCAGCTCTGTAACGCCCTGCGGAGATGTTGACCAAACGGTCAACCATAACGAGTCGCTGAATTCGTCACTTGTTGGTGCGTCGAGCGCTATTTCAGACTGCGAAATAAACTGGCAACCCGTCAATGCTGCTTCCGCACTGACTTTCTTGAGTGCGTGAGCCAGGATAATATTGGAAGAGCGCTCATGTTTGCAAAGCGTTGGATAAGAGACGGCGAGAAAAGCCTGAGCAGAGTAATGCTCGAGAACGCGGATTTCGGATGAAGATTGGATGTTGAGGCCGGGCATGCTGAATCGGGTTGAATGGCTAAGAGCTGCGAGATAAAGTAGGGAGACGTTTCATTTTTACGTCCACTTTATATCGATTGTCTATTGCCATGTTTGCTGTAGGCTCCTGTGGAAGTAAGCATGGAAGCACCAAGTAGAAGGGTTGATGCAGAGGATGGCTACTGCAGTCGCCGCCAATACCGCCTTCACAGGTCATAGAATATTCGAAGGAGCCATGTTGTGACACAGGGTGGATCCTGATAACCTAGTTTGAACGCGGCGGTATTAATTAGCCCAGCTTGAAACCATGGCGCCGCATGGGGCCGGGGAAGGACTCCGGCTCCGCAGGCCATACCGCTTGGATTGCAATTGACCTACGTCTCTTTGCTACGGAAACCCTGCAGCAATGAAGAACGACAGCAGTCAACCAAATGGCTGTGTGGCGAAGAAAATCCGAGAACATACGGCATTTAGCATATCGGCTGTATAGGCAAACGATTCCTCCGGACACCGTGACAGCACCAGGAAATCTAATGGAAATCTGATGTCGGGTAACCAGCCCGGTCTGTGAGGCAAGACGTCGAATCTGATGGGCGCTGAGGCACTACTGCACCTGCTCATGTCCGAATCAGAAAATCAGGGTCCATGCGAAACAAATGAACTGAGTCAAACCTCGCAGCCGCAAGTGAACTCGGAAAATTTATGTTCCGTATAGCAGAAACCTTTAGATACAGTGGGCACAGGATGGACAACTACTGAACGAACGAGGGCAGCTCCTCCGATATCGAGTTCTGTCCGTCAACCAGACGCCCGATCTCCTTTCCAGCCTACACCGAAAGTCGTTATTGCGGAATGCCGAAGACAATGCGCGACCTACTTTGTCCAACTTGATGATAGTTGGGATAACTTCAACTTTCCATGGCTCTTTGCGGAAGATATTGTCGGGTGTCTTCCATCTGTCCTCACCGATAAGACTGCCCAAAAAGCAGTATATCAGACCCCAACACCTACTCTGATTTCTGGCCGACGTAGACCAAAACGGCGGACGGTCCTCGCTCACAACTGAAGGTGTTTCTGATCAAATCTTCCACAGCGAGACAATCCTGTCCATCATGTTTCCTCAGTCCAAGCTGCAGAAAGGTCATCATACTAATTGTCAACCCACGGGACACCACAGCAAATTGCTTTTTGGTAGTCTTGAAGAGAAGAAGATGAGAAACCGTCCCCCCTCACTTCGCAGTGATGCGGCGTCGTAGGGCTGAGCTTCACGCAAGGGCATCTCTAACCAAAGACGAGGAGACAGAAGCAAGACTCTTTGGATGTAGGTACTTATTCCCATGTAGTATGTAAGCTGTCGGATGAATCCGTAAGACCAAAGTAACTGATGCAACTAGTACCACTGTCTTTGCTTCTAAATGATTAGGATAGTGGATAAGCATAAAGAGAGTAGCACAACGAATAAACGACTTGAAAATCGCTCAGATGCCTGTCAGACATCATGCCAATTTGGATGGCGAAGGACGGACGAGAGGAGGACTGAAGTTAGTAGCACGGCGCCCAAAGTCGCCATGCACATCAAGTAAAATTTTCAACGCATTCCGGGCGCGGATCCTTGACATGTCCTCTTGCCGTGAGGTAAGTGCTGTCTGTACTTGGGGTGGTTTATCTTGCAACGGACACTGCATTGCAAAGTGGCGTCAGCATCACTATAATCTCGCCACAGGCTACTTACTGGTAAGTACTGTGAAATCGGTTTGTTCAATCATCGCATGTGTCCAAAGGTGCGAGATTTGCATACCTTATGCAGATACTCATATGCAAGCAGTGTGAAACCAAACTGAGGGCTACTTCGAAGGATGCGTGCTGGGCCACCCTTGAATAGCGCTCTGAAGCCCTCTTCTCGATCTAAGCAGTATTCAGTCAAGTTCGATTTGGAAGATGGGTGCTAAGTTTACATATTTTCACAAACGCATCTGTTAAACCCTTATAGTGAGACTCGCCTTTGCGTGCCTCTACTTGAAGGCGAGTTTTCACTACGTCTACTGGTTCGTCAGCAAAAATTCAAAGTGAAATACAACGAATTGACCTGCAGGAGTCGTCAAGTAGGCCGCTGGCATACCCCTGTGGAGATGCTCTTCAGATCGAGAAAATCATACCATCATGTATAAGGACTCACGCGATGGCAGCTGAACCAAGTGTCTCAAGGAAATTGAGTTGTTTTCCGTTGTATCCCTCTTGGAAAACGTCTTTCTTGAGATGGGAATAGGCAGGGAAGTATATTGCGGAGAACGGGATATCACGGAGCAAGCATGCGCTTGCCCCTCGGTATAAACCCACAAGGCCCAATTGCCGAACAATGTACACAGCACCTTTTGGGGCGGCCCCTTCTAATTTGGCAGCTTCGCCTTGGATCTGTAATCGAATTTTCCTGAACAAGAAGTCTGTCAACAGTCATTGAGAGGACCGCTAATTTGGGGGCATACACAATTTCCAGGGGATTTGTGAAGACCTGGTCGGGTTAGTAGAGTTACGCACGCGAAGGAAGATCAAAATCTGTACATACAACTTGGCAACCACCCGCAGTACCACCAGCGATTAGTTCCCACCCTAGCTTGATTCGACCAGTTTCAGGGTCCATCGCCCGCCCACGTACGAGGTCATTAACGGTCAATTTGATGGCTTTTTCTGGAGCAACACCCTATAGTCGATATCAGCAGAGTCCATTATAACGGAATGAGCGTCCGCACAATCAATTGAGGGCCAAGACCGCGGTAGAATCCGAGAAGTCCTTCATTGCGAAGGATCTTCTGTGCACAGTCCATACTATTCTTGTACAGCATTTGACCGACAACTGTGCTCCGTTGGTTCTGGATACTAAATTCCACGAGGTGTCAACCGAAAGTGATGCACGGGGTCAGAGAGTCTTACCGGGTCTAAGAGATACGACTCTAAATCAAAAAGTCAACATGACAAGATATCGACATGACACAAACCTTCACTGATGGTCCATACTTCAGTACATTCAGTTACACCTGCATGCACGCATAAGCTTACTCACCCAAGTCAATGGGATACACAATACTTGCTCCAAATGCGCCAGCAATTCCTATGACCTGCTCAGTAACATTCACTTACAATCTCTATCGACGCTGACCTCCTTGAGCAAAATTGTATGTGGACTGCAAAAGTACATTCAAGAAAGAAGTATCAGAGGTCGCAGTCTTGCCCTCATATTCCTCTCGCGGGGCCCTCCAGCGAGGATCCAGCAGTTGTGCAAAGTCAACCAAAGCAAGCCTCTTGTCGCCGTTCCCCCTTCCAGCAAAGTGGAAGATGATGGAGGCTTCCATGGGTGTGAAGAGCGAATAACGCGACCTTGCAGCGGAGTGGTTAAGAAAGTCAGATTGATCTATTCGACCATCCTTGGACTTCGCAGTCGCCTCGCGTATGATACTGGATGAAAGTTCCATATACCAATGGCCTTTGTTTTGGATAAATTTTATCACGTACCGTTCGACCATATCCATTTCTGACATCCCATTCGTCGACGTTAGTGTTTTCTGCGATGATACATCGATGACACATGACACCCACCCCGAACGACGTTGTGGAATGCTACCACTTCGGAATATGTTATACGTCCTCCTGGAGTGAGCGTGCATAGCGTAGGCAAGCGTTCTACTACCGCATCCGATAATTTGTGCCCCGCAATCTCCTAGTGACGATATGGGTTTCCCATGCCATCATTGACAGTGGGTTCACGCACAAGAATAATTTGCTTGAATTGATCTGGTTTGATAAAACCGTCCTGGTCCGCGTCTAGATATTTGAAAGATTGACGGAGGCGTTCTCCTTGGAGCCCTTTCATTAGTTGAGTGAACTCATTGTCTGTAAACGGTCGCGCTCAATAACGGAAGATGGGAATCAAAGGGTTACCTACATCCGAGCACGTGTGTTCCGTTTTTCTTCCCGAGGTACAACTTAACCCAATCACTGCGAGACGCATATCAATCGAAAATACATTCTCACGCAAAAGCGGCCGACTGACCTGTCAAAGTCAAAAGGGATGGAAGACGAGCCAACATTGGCTGTAAATACATTCTTTAACTCGTCAAAAGTTATCGTCCCAGAGTTGTCTCTAGGTCAAAGAAGTAGTGTTAGATTTAAGCGGTGGTACATTTTTCATTACGACTCACGCGTCAAAGTATTGAAAAGCGATCCAATAATCAGCATCGGGACGTTTTAAAAGCGTCTCGAAGACCGTAAACTCTTCCCATGACACAAGGCCCCGCTTCGAGGCGTCGGCGACGCGGAACAAAATCGCAAACTGCGCACGGTCTACTTTAGTCAAGTCGCCCCTCGGTACAATGGCATTGACGAAGTTCTCGGTGTTGAGGAACCTGATATTGCAGCAATATAGCGATGAGTGTCTTGTGAGAGAACATTGACTGTGTGACGCACTTTTCACCGTTGATCACCACTTTTGCGTTGGCGTCAAATACACGCCTCCATCGCTTGAGCTCGTTCTCGGGGATTTCCACGGCACTCCGAACACTCGTGAGAGCGGACCCAGTGAGAGAGGATGGTGCGTCTTGTTCGCAGTGGGCGGTTGGTAAAAAGGAAGAGAAGGGCGACATGGAGTAGTCTGCAATTCTATAGGATTAGTGTGGTGAAGTCTAGGGGTATATATCTATGAGGTGGAAATGAAAGCCTAGGTTGCGGGTACTTGTGCAGTTCCACTGGGGAGATCTGCAAGGGTTTCCTGGGTTCTACTGGCAAAATGATTTTGTTCTCTTGACCCGGTGCGGATATAAATATGGATTATGTAAGCATCGTGCATCGCATCACACCACACCGGTGACCAACGTCGCCGGGAAGGAACTGCATTCCAATCACTACATACATGCTATTGGCGCGAAAACAACGCGGCCCGCTCAACCGTCGACGCTCAGCCAATCGCTACCTCGCGAGGGAGCCGGAAGCTGATACAGTACATATCCTTGGTTGGAGCCACCGACCGTACCTTGTGGAACGTGACCTCGCGTCCTATCTCGGTTCCAATCTTAGCCTCCGCCCTCTAGCAAAAAAAACGGTGTCACCGCATATTTTGCATAGCCAGCATATCCACATACCTGCCTGATGTCTGCCTCAGCCTTGTGTGGGTCTAATTCACGAGTGAAGCAATAGCAATGCACCATCGGCATGGTAGCATAAACTCCGTCCAATCGCCCTCCGGTCTCACCTCTCGGAGTTAAAATGCCTCGAAACGCGTCCAAAAATTCCAGTGCTGCGTCTGGCAAATTCATAACAAAGTGCGTGATTTCATTCCGTGGCAGCGGAATTGGCGCAGTGGAGGTTTCTGTCTTTGAACGATGGACATCACTTGACTCCTTCTCTCGCTGACGTCTTTGTTGCATCCTGCTTAACCTCGGACCTCCATAAGCAGGGAATGGATTCTCTAGCACCCGGTCCACGACGTTTCGGATGAAGTCACGACCGTCTTCGCAGCTAGATCGGACGAAATCGGAGACCTGGACTGTTGTCAGTATCTGGTCCCTCAGTCAAGCCGGAGACATACATGATTGGCACTTATGTTCTTCGTCAGCCAATGCGCGCTCTCCGGGTTCAAGTCGTTTGCAAGGACAGCACAACCTTTCTTTGCAGCAGGGATAGCGAAAGGCCCCACACCGGCGAACACGTCTGCAACGACATCCTCGGGTTTGAACAGTTGAACAAGGCGTTCGTGTTCAGTGTGTAGCCGAGAATTCCAGTAAACTTTGGAGAAATCGAAGGTAAACAGACAATCCGACTCGTGCTGCCCAAAAAAGCTGTCAAAATTACCTGCAATTTAACCAAGAAGTAGAGAGAATCACATGTTCGACAACGAAATCTGGTTTTCCAGCAAGTACTTCCATTTTAAAGAAGCGAAATTTGGTGTCAATGTTGTCCAACTTGTTCACAACAGTCTTGATCCCGGGGTTTTTCTGAATCCTTCATTAGTTTCAGGTTAGAGTATATTGATCGTGACTTGCGTCCAAGATAATTTGCCCAATTAAATGCTTGTATGGTAAATACTCTTGATTGAGGTTCATGTGCGCTGGTGACATTGGTTAGTATTCGTGTAAGTGGTATACATAAACACGCTTGCCAATGTGTCCGGTGATGGAGAAGCCTGTCGGCGAGCCATCACAGAGGTCCTCAGGAAGTATGGAGTTTATGATATCATCTAGGACAAGGGTCGGTTGGAAATCCACTGTGAGTCATTTTTGCACACCTGCAGTCCAGTAGTCATAGTCTAGATCAATTTTATGCTGCGTTAACTCGACGCGTTGCTCCTGCAAGAACAGGCGTGCTTCTGGAGTCAAAACAGCTAGCTTGCAGGGGAATAGATCAACGGTGGTTTGTATGCTGGCTTGCACTCGCACCTTCTTCCTTAACTTTCAATAGAATAATCCTGCGGTCCTGGTTACCGGAAGGATCCCAGACGACACTCTTGATCTTTGGTAAATCTATGATATACCTTGAAAATGGAACACACCGATGATACATGAGGCTGGTGCAGATGACCATGGAAGTACACACCTCTTCAAGAGTTCAGACCTCAATATGCTCGTTGTCTTATTGGCTGGTACGCGCACGCCGAGTACGTGTAGCGATGTACGGAACGCATTGCGGTCCAGCGACTCCCTCATCCACCGATGAATGGGTGGAGATGTGTCCAATCCACATTGCATTTGCCTCGTGGTTGAAAGGTTGATGGTCGAGATGGGCGACTTGTGCCGTGCTAGGCTGACAACGGTCTTGAAAGTTTGAGAAATGCCAATCATAATAAGAGTGGGTGACCGAATAAAGCCCAAGTGTACACTTTCTCACTATGCCGTCGCTACCACCGCTTGACGTCCTCCGCCATGTCGTCGATGTGCATTGTCACCCCACGGACTCGGATGTTACTATACAGGCAATGGATAACCTTGCAATCACGATTTGTGCCATGTCTTCGCGACAGGCTGACCAGTTTCTTGTGCGAGATCTGGCTAATGCATATGCAGAGAAGGTAGTTCCATGTTTCGGTCAGCAACTGCTTTCTCTAATCATGCGTTAAACTGGGCTGAATTGCACCAGGCTATCATCCCTGGTTCTCGCATTGGATATCGATATTGCCCGGCGCCACGAGAGAGGAGCACTATCGGCGACTCTTCTCGCCTTCAGACAAGCACCAGGAGATGTTCGAGAGATTGCTTCCTCACCTCCCGGATCCAATTCCGCTTGTGGACGTTCTCGCAGAATTACGAAGAAATCTTTCCTTCTTTCCACAAGCCATGCTGGGAGAAGTCGGGCTCGACCGCGCTGCTCGGGTCCCTGTCGAATACGCCGCCGAGCCGCGGGAGTTGACTCAGTTTGTAGTCCCTCTCAAGCACCAACTAGCCGTCCTCGAGCCGCAAATTGATCTCGCAGTTGAGTTGCGCAGAAATGTCAGCATTCATAGCGTCAAGTCCCATCAAGCTACTCTGGATCTCCTGAGTCGAATGCATCAGAAACATGGCTCTGAGTGGGAGCGCATCAGCATCGATCTCCACAGCTGTGGGCTCAGCGTAGAAACTTGGAAAGCGATAGAGGTACTTGTTTTGCAATTTGTTGCACTTTACTATACAGCTTCTCATTGTACGCAGAAACGCCATTTGAATGTATACATGTCTCTGTCAACTGTGATCAACGGGCGTTCTTCAAACCACCGAGCGCTCATCGAAGCATGCTCTCCTAGTCGTGTCTTGGTTGAATCTGATTATCATCCCGTTGAACAGTGCGCCGAACGTACTTGGGAAATGGTCCTAGTGGTTGCTGAAATAAAGGGATGGGCCGTTGAGACGACGTGGGTGGAGGACTTGAGAGTGGAGGATTGGGGTGTTGTGAGGCGACTGGAACGCAACTGGCAGGAATTCCAGAAGGGAAACCACGCTCATCGCACTATACCATGAACTAACAAGAAAATGTCATCAACCACACAGATAGATTCGAATTGCTGCGACTGGTAGGTATTTCACTATTGGGACATGTAGCTAAGAATTGAAAGTAAGCATACGGCGATAACAACGCCAATGATGATAGCATCCCGTCTCCTGCGAGTCTTGATCATAGCCAATACGCTGTTGATCCCAGGCATCGTGCCTTCAGAATGGATAGGTCAGCGGTGAGAATGGGCAAGGGAAAGGTCTTACTGATGACGCCTGCCATCCGCGTGCTGATGCCCGCCAATGAACTACTCTGATGAGAGAATTCAGCCCTTGTCTCGTACGCTTGTCTGTGGAAGGATGAATATAGCATGCTGCGGGGGAACAACGGTGACATACTCCAGAATATCGTCTGTCATTCGATGCGAGCTGTCGATTCGGCTGCGTTCAGCCAACAACGAATCGGCAGTCGAAGATTTGTACGCGCTGCTGAATGTTAACGCACGAGGTTCGAAGGTAACAAAACGAGAACTACACACTCTATATCATTTCTTACTCCGGTCAATAAGTTTGCTTGGTCGAGTGCAAGCTGTATGTTCGCCTGATATGCTGCGCGTCAGATCGAAGCTAGTGGGAAAAGGTGCATTTATGGAGACCTTTGTACGCTGAAATTCTCGTGCGTAGTCTTGATAGACCTCGCGGTGCCTTTGTATTGCCCTAGCCATAGACTGCGATACGTCTGGATTTGTGGAGAGTGCAAGGAGGGCATCATTGGTTTCCTTGAGCTTTGTCCAAGTAAGCCACGAGGGTTGTTTAGGTTGGTCACTATTCACCTTCTCCAGCAAGTCTTCCACCTCACTTTGCAGATCTCGCCACCGCTCGCGCGAGCCTGACGACTCGACATCATCTTGGTTCTTGACTATGGCAGATGCAAGTCGTGCATATGAAGTTAGCTTGGAGTCAAAGAGGGACTCGAGTGTTCTGCACTGGCGATGTAAAGAGTCATATGTTGCCATCCCGTATCGCTGGCCCAGACGGCGTCAATGGTCGAGTACAGACATCGGCAAATGCCGACCACGGATCCCTGCAAACCGGTACACTGTACAGCGTCGCATGCCAATACTTTAAAGTGAATACATTACAGAATATGTGGAGCTATAGTCCGGTGGTAACAAGAAAAGTGTGTTATTGTCCTCCAAAGGCACCCAACCGAGAACTCGCGGGTTGAGTACCCGTGCCACCTCTGATCTTCCCTAGCCAACTTCTTTTCTTCAGCTGAGCATCCCCCCGCGGACTGTTGGTAACATCCGTGATAATTTCAGAAGGCGTCATACCAGCATTCGCTCGACGTCCTGGCGACGGTACTCCAGAGGGTTTTCGCGAAGAGGTACCGCGTACCGGTGTAAAGCCAGTTGGGTGTCCATGGGCTCGTCGCAAACGGGGTGTGGGTCCATTCCGCAGACATGCATCCGTGGAGTAATGACCCTCTGCGGGGACACTATCTCGTTCGTCGTCGTCAGGTGCAGGGCGCTTCTTCCCAGCGGACATCTCACACCCAGAAGGTTCACCTGTCCTAGCTGGAGTGTGTGACGGAGGTGGAGCAACTATTGACTGTATCCGCGGCTCCGGAGTCTTAGACCTCAAAGTCACCGAAGGGCCAGAGCTTTCTCGAATATGTGAAGAGCTGGGGTAGCTTTCTGCATGCATCGCTGCAGGACCAAGGATAGGTTGGCTGGAAGTGGGAGACGCTTTCTTCGGAGGGGCGGTTTCTGCGACAGGTTCTCGAGGTTGGTTTTTCATTAAGGAAAGTTTTGCCTGCAAAGCCTGTACTTTGCGTGTCAATGATTCTACTTTGCTCGTCAATTTCTTGTTTGTCTTCAACGTCCTGCGAGTAGTCATGCTCTACTGAATGTTTTGGACAACAAAAAGTTCATCGACTCACTCGAGGATTCGATCGTCGTGCTCTTCTATCTCCTGGCATTTTGTCCTTAAGAGGTCATCCATCTCCCGGTTCTTCTCCTCGAGTTCAGCAAGAGCGGAACGCAGTTCGGGTCCATATTGGAGGGAAGCAATCTCGCGACGGAGTGCTGCGGCTACCTTTTCGTGCTGAGTGGTTTGCAAAGTGAGATTGAACTCGGCAACTTTGCCAGCCTTCTCCGATTCAGCGAGGGTCAACTCCGATTGCTGCAGGCTTTCCTTCAACAGCATACAAGCATCTTCGCTGTACATACAATGAGTGGACATCGATTGGGTAGAGCGTTCTGACTTACCTTTCCCTGACCTGACTCTCCAGGTACCGGGTCAAAGACGTTGACCGCTGAATTTCAGCCTGGAGTCCGGTAATCTGCGCTTGTAGGAACTGTCGTTCCTCCTGCAGTGTGAGAGTCTCAGCTTCTGCTTGCGCAAATCGCTGACGCATGTCGGCAACGGTTCGGCGAAGGTCCTTCTCCAGGTCATTCGCGAGAGCATGACTGACTTCGTAAGATTTCAACTCTTCTTCTGCACGAGTATGTGCTTCCGACATATCTTGAAGTTGCTGGCGTAGCTCATCCACATCGTGTTCACGATCTTCAAGATTACTAGTGAGGATATCAGCCTCGTGTCTGTACCCTGCCTCCATAGTCGCTAGACGATGCTGATGGTCTGCTTCTAATGTCCGTATCTGTTCGTCAGTTTCAGTAAGCCGACGCTCGAAGACTTCTTTGACGGTGATAAAGTCTTGGATGACGTCGCCATGGAGTTTCTCCAGATCGGCGAAGTTTTCCAGTGAGTTTTGCAGCTGCGTCCTGACGTTTTCAATTTCCGCCCGTAGAGCAGCGATTTCTTCGGCTTGTCCTGTCTGCGCTTGTAATTCCACAGTCATCGTTGCGATACGCTCCAGAAGCTCCGCTTCAGCTTCGGTGTAGTGAGACTTTGTTTCTTCGAGCAACTGTTTTGTGGTCACCAACTCTAGTTCTTTTTCTTGCAGCGAATTCCGCAATAAGTCTGCATTATAGTCATCTTGCTGCGCTTCCCACTGCTGTGATGCCGCGCGTGTACTTGAGAGCTCTTCAGTGGTCGCCTGTAAGCCAGAACGTGGCATCGAATCGTCTTTGTCTGTTGCTGTAGATGACCACAGGAGTTTTTCCTGCTCCGCGCTGTTGATGAGAGTGCCCTTTCGCTCAAGCTCCTGGCTAAGGGTATCTAGCTGTGATTCCAAGGATGTGGTGTGTTGGTAGGATCTCTGGAGTCGTCGAGCACAGTCCTGGTATGCACGGTGAACGACGGCGAGGGAAATGACGGCTTGCTGCATTTCCGCGTTCTCCTTCGAGTTTTGCAGCTCGAGTGACCGTGAGCGAGAAGTGGCAACATCCAATTGTTCGCTGAAATGACGATGATCACGGCCGAGGGAGTCTAGCTCGCGGATAAACCCGGCGTTTGCGGCCTCTAAGTTCGCTAGACGTGCAGTAGTCTGCTGGTTCTCAGATGTTAGGTTCGCCACCGTCGAAGACATTGCAGACAGCTCTGCCTCGTGGGCGTGTTCTGCCTGCTGCAACTGTTGTTGGATTTGTTCCGCCTCCTCTTCGGCCGCCTCCAATCTCTCGATAGCTTCATCTCTTGCCTCCCTCGCCTCGGCACAGTCTTCAACCATAGCCTCTTTTTGAGAAGCGAGAAGCTCGAGCTCCAGCGTCATTTCTGTAATGCGCTCTTCCTGGAGCTTCACGTTAGCCTCCAATCGACGAATGTCGTGCTGATAATCGCCCATCTGATCGGTGCAATGCACAATACGTGCCTCGAGTTCCTTTATGCGGTCCTTGAGTGCTCGCACTACCTCGGATGCAGACATTGCTGAGAGTTGCTGAGCATGGAGGGTATTGTAGCGATTTTGAGCGTCAGCCAAATCCTCTTGTACACGGGCAAGATCATCCTGCAGGTTCGTGATCTGAAGTGCGAGGGAGTGGCGCTCGGACTCGACATCCTGGCAGTTCCTCGTGAGTGTGGCGAAGCGCTGCTCGGCCAAAAGAAAGCTTTGGTGTGCTTCTTCCCTGGCAGTCTCAGAGGCATTGACACTTTCCATCATGGTAGCAACCTGTCCTTCCACATCGGGCAATCGAAGACGCAAGCGACTGCGTTCCTCGTTCGACTCTGAGAGGTCTTTGGCCACTGCGTCAAGTCTTTGAAGAAGGACATCGTGCTCGTGCGCGTTCGTGACCAATAGTTGTTTCTGGCTGTCGATGACTGCGAGTGTGTCGTGTAACTGGGCATTGGAAGAAGCGAGATCTGCAGAGGTCGTGGATAGACGATCCTCAGAGAGATCTAGGCGGGTTTGCAGGTTCGATATCACTACAGTGAAAGCGGCTGCGCATGAAGTCAAGCGCTTCATCCTGTGCTCCACGCAAGCGTTGAATTTGTCTGTCGCGACGTCATGCGCGCTCCCCGTCAATTGACTTGTTAAGGACGCGATACGGGACTGAAAACTCTCGGTAGTGATGCGGTATTCAACCTCGGAGAATTCAAGCGCGCGCTTGAGTCCATCGCGCTCGTCGCGCAACCGATCGATCGCCTGCAATAAAGTTTGGATATGATCTGCTAGAGAAGACTCGTTGGGAAACGCTGGAGCGCCGTTCGGTCTTTGGGATTGAGATGAGGTATCTTCTGCGTCAAACAATAGGGTCTCCTTATGGCGGTTACGAGTATCGAGTTCGGCCAGTAAATGACTGTTGTGAATCTTACTTAGGAAAGTCAAGTACGACAGGAACCAATGACTTACGCATGCCTGGCCTCCAACTCTTTGATTCGACACTCGTGAGCCATCAGTGACTCGTGACCCTTAGCTACGTCACGCCGAGAGGCTTCGTACTGCTTGACCAATTCTTCCTTCTCGTGGAGCAATCGATTCTGAAAGTCTTCACTACGGTGTACCTTCTCGCATTCCGCCTTCAGTTGACTCTGCAACTTTTGAATCCTAACCTGAGTTGTCCGGGTGGCTTGACTTTCAGCGACCAAATTCTCCAAGGCTGCGATCTTCGCCGCGTCTTCATCGATCCTCTTCAGCAGCTCCTCCTCTCTTTCACCGGTATTATCTGTCTCCCTCAGCGACTCGAGTTCTTCTTCGTTCTTCTCCAAGATCGATAAGAGCTCCGAAATGCGTTTCTGGCCAGCTTTGTCAATCGAGATGCGGGCGTTCTCCGCCTTGACTAAATCATCTTGGGCTTGAGCGAGCTTCCGCTCCAGCGCCCGAAGATTCGCGTCTTTGTTGAGCAATTGGGCTTTGGTATCGTTGAGTTCTTGTTCCACAGCAGGGAGTCGGAAATTCGAGACTGAGGAAGAGCGAGGTCTGCCATTCTTGCGAGGGATATTCGACACTCCCTTGGCTTCGTGTGTCTGTACAAGTCGTTCCAACTCGCGCACTCGAGACTCGAGAGCGCGCTTCTCACGTTGGACGGACTGGTGTTCTGTGCTGGTCGCTTGAGAGTGCAATGAAACTGTGTCAAGCGTCGACTCGAGTTCCCTTTTTGCGCGCTCCTCCGCTTTGAGCTTCTCTTGGGTTGACTGCAGAGCCAACTCAGAATTCCGGAGGGACATGCGTTCTATCTTGAGCTCAGAAGACCGAGCTGAAACCTCATCCTCCAACTGGAGAGCTCGTTCAGCCTCTTTACTTAGCTGTGAAGGTGTCAATGGGGCCATCACACGACCAACGGGGAGACTTCCAACCTTGTAGACGGTTTCATTAAGTGTCGCTTGTAGCTCCTCAAGTTCCGCTTCGCGTCTCATAAGTCGGGTGCGTAGCCCCGCACTCTCCGTGTCTAAGGTATAGCTCGGTAAGCCTAAATGCAAATAGCGATCTGATGATCCAGCTAACCTCGACTTGCGAGCCTGTCCTTCAGGGCCTGGGTTTCTTCCGAGACGTCATTCTTTCCGAGATCTCTGAGGGACATAGTTGGCGTTGGCCAAGGTGGCAGGCAAGCTTGCCAGATGGACGTTGTGGTGATCCACTCAAGTACTCAAAGCTATTGAACTTGTGGACACAAACAATGGTACACACACTTGACGCGTCGGATCACGTGGTCGTGTTCTTTTCCTTCACCAAAGTCAAAACTTCCGCTGCCACTCCCCAAGACGCTTGATATCCCCCCGGGCTATAAAGAAAACCAGTCAGTGAGATCTTTTTGTTGCAACCAGGTCCCCACCCAAATCCATATGCATGCACTACTCGCATGCTCCCACCCTCTAAACCTGCCGCATCCCAAGGGACAAGATTGTGTGTGCTACCGAGAGGGAACTTGACAACCTCCGCCTCCACGCGTGCCCCTCCCTCCCTTGCTGGCCGTAATCCTACTTGATGCTTCAAAATCTTGGTGACCCCGCTGTCCTTGAGTGAGGGTGCAACCTCAGCACAGCGGTCAAAGATGCGCTGAGCTGTATCCATGTCAAGAGACGTATCCCAATCTCCAGACTGATATGTTCCACCCAAAAGAACAGTATCTGTGTACTTTGTTCCAGGTCGTGGAATAATGTATGTCGCTTCTCCGCCCTGCGTTGAGTTGTCTAATGATCCGTTCAGTTAGCTGGCTCGGGAGCCCTTTTTGGAAACATACGCACCGCCCTCCACAGCTAAAAATTCGTGTATCTGAGGTGATTGTACCAAAATTGTCTGGCCACGTATTGGATATAACTTGGTATCTTCCACGCCAATGATAGATCTTGAGCCTGTGATATTATGGTTATGACCCCTCCGCAATAATCTCACATTCATGTTGCGCACCGAGAGAGGTGGCATTGACAAGGATGCCTTCCGGCCCGACTAGTGACCGCAGTTCTTCCAAGCTTCTCACTTGCCGTTTCTCAAAGGAGACTCCACGAGACAGCAGCTCGGACTTCAACCAGGGGAGGTATTCCTCCGGGTTCACTGATATTGTATAAAACCCGACTCCAAGCTTGTATGGTTCCGGGATCTCAGATCGGTCGAGCTTGTGAAACTGAAGAAGTGTTGTTACTTAAATATTCTTCTGATAGACACCGGCTTACCTCACGAATCAGGTGATCCCACCATAGTTCCGAAGTGTCCCTGGCTCGCTTCACAAAGATCTTTGATGGTAGTTTCTTGTGGCAATCAGTTTCGATCAAAGAAGTCGAGCATACACACGGACCTTGACCAAGCCAGTCGGAATCATGTCCCAGAATTTGTTACTTCACCGTACGAATCAGTGGACAAGTCGCGGTCATTTTGAATGAGCTGCGAGCTCACAAGGATGCAAGTTCCCAGTTATAGACCCGTCTATCCGTCGCTGCTGCTGGCAGAGGAGACCAATTTGCGCCCTAGCTCCAGATGGGTTGGTAAGTGTGTACGACTATCGCATCGGGGAATGACATACAGCAAAAGGACTAGCCCAAGCTTGCGAGTCCATATCCTCAGGCATGTCTCGTGCCACGACAGTTATCCTGAATGTGCCATCTGGATCTGTAGCAGCCAAGTATGCTACGGTTAATCCGATGACACCAGCACCAAGTACAACCAAGTGCTTCTGAGAAGTATCCACACCTGCCATGTTCGATGATGATGTGAAGTGGGAAGGTTGGGACAGATCGATCCGATCGATCGCTTAGATAGTACATGCACTGCAGTACAACACGAACTTGGAAAGGGGTACACCAAACTAAATAGTGGAGAGTAAAAAGCAGTTCAGGAACTCCAGATATCAACAGTCCTTCCAACGGCGCTCAGTAGTCCAGTGGTTTGACCATTCGATAAGCACAGCAGCCCTCGGCAGTGGAATACGATCGCACCCTACAGAATGCAATCGATCAGACAAATCAACGTCAACCCCACAGCGTGATTTTTCTCAATTGTAAACCACTGGCGCCGTCGCTTCGTGCTACAAATAGAGCACCCAAACGTGTATCTGCGACGGAGTTGAGATTCGAGGTCTCCCAAGTATTACAAAAAAGTACCTACATCCGGATACGTTCTCCCCTGCGCACGGTGTTGCAGATAAGCCGGCGCCTTCCAATGCAGCCATCAGCTGGCCATACGTCCCGCAGAACAAAGCATCTGGCGTTTTATATCCTCTGCCCCCATGCACTGCATTCCCATTTGAATGCTTCTCAGGGCGAGTAGTACTGCCGGGTGAACGACTCATGCCAGCATCAAGCACTGCAACGCTGATGGTTTGCTGCAAGTGGACTAGTTTTTCCTTGCGACTCCTCTGTGGATGGCTAGATTCGGGAGGAGAGCGGATAAAAATTCCATGTGTTTCTGGAACGTCGGATTGAGGTGGAAGTGGAAGTGGCTTGGTGCTCTCGGAGTTGGCACACCAAAGCTCAGGGGCGGAATTGTTAGAGGTTCTTGAAGAGCTGGTAGGAGGAGTAGGGGCAGGTTTGCGCTTGAAAAGAGATGACGGTGAGCGCAAAGAAAAGGAAGGCAGACGCCGCTGGGGAGGAGGGCTGTCGATGTAACAAAAGGACGAGGTGGAGGATGACGGTGACGGTGAGGCATAGCGGGGTGGTTCAGGTACGCAAGAGACATTCTCGAACTCGAGTATGTAGGGGATGCCGAAGGAGGTGAACTTGATCTCCCTTGTCATCTGTGCGCGAGAGGAATGCCCTCGCGCCCGCCACGTTGTTCCTGCGCATCGGGGGCACCTAGAACGAGATGATAAGCAGTTGTTATTACATAATACCTTGCAATCCAACGGCCAAATAAGAGCGACAGAGAAGCAGGGGAGATAAACAGGAAATTCACCTTCTGACGACGTGCAGTCTCCCTACTCGCTGTTCCTATGACGTCAGACCATGTACCTTCCTTTCTGGGATTATCTGCTTCATTTTGCGACCTTTTTCATCGAAAATATAAACCGCGTCGTTATGCGCCACGGATCCGATAAAAGCTCGGTCCATTTCTTTCTTCTTCTCCCAGCATGCTCTCCGACTACTTCCCTCCCACTCCAGCTCCTTCAGACCACGCAAATTCAGCAAAGCCACCAATGACACCCGTTCCGCCAGAACAACCCGTCGCCACCGCCCTCCCTACCGGCGCTCCTCCTTCCTCTGCTCCCCCATCGCGTGTCACCCTTCACCTCGGCCATTTGCCTGACAAGAAGGACATCAAAGCTCCATGGCCAAGAACCCCCTCCAGGGTACGTCTCTCCCCTTGCGTCCCTGAATCCCCAGATTGACCAATCCAGGTCGACCCGAATAACCCCCCTTGGCCCGCGTTTCGTGGTTATCACGAATACTCCTTTGCCCACGCCACCATGGGCGTTCGCCTTCCAACCATATTGGGAAAGGCAATCGACGATGCTTCGCGCACTCTCAATGAGCAGTCTGCCGAGGACCGCATCATTGATCTCGTCCAGTGTCTTGAAAGAATGGACACGCTCATGGCCGACTTGAGTGGGAATGCCAAGCTTAGGCCAATCATCGATGACGGTGAAGGCGATGTCGCCCTCTGGAACAAAGAAATCGCCAAATACTTCCAGGGTGAGCAATGACATCACACCAACCACTTAGTATCAACCCCTTCGTCTAGGTAAAGACTTTATGAACGCACCTTGGCTTTTCGCCGAAGCTTACAAGTACCGTCGCTTGCATGAGTGCTTCAGTGTAAGCAAGTATTGGAAAGACTATGACGTATTTTACCGCCAAAAAGTAAATCAATGTAATGCATCCGACGAATGCTGCTGACCATCCTTCACAGTGCGACACATTTTCTAGGTCTGCAGAAGCTGTTTTTGAGCTCTCAATGCGCTTCGCGGAACCGTTCAAGCAATCGGAAAGCATCTCCGGTCAGGAAAAGGCCGAAGCTGAACGGCTCATGTTCCTGGAATTGAGTCAAGGTTCGTGTCTGACATGTCCAGATACAGTATTTTTAACTTTCATTAGTTTGCTTGTGGGGGAACTCTACTGACTTGTCATTGCTCATCAACATGACTGAAGAGCAAATCAAGTCACTGCAGTCCACTGGCGGCGATCATCTCGCTGCGACGGAAAAGAACATTCTGGGAAATCACCTCAACCAGTTATGGGATACCTTTAAAGAACTTCGCGAGAAGACTGGGGGCCGCATCGATTTCGTTTTGGACAATGCCGGTTTTGAATTATACTGTGACTGTGTTTATGGTACGCATATGGACCACATGATGCCAATGACTGTTACTCATTGACCGGCTTGTAGCCGATTTCCTGATCCAGAGTGGTCTTGCAAAGCAAGTTAGGTTCCATGGCAAGCGGTACCCATGGTTCGTCTCGGATGTCACTCGAAAGGACTGGGAGTGGTTGTTAAACACCATGGTATATGGACACCTCTTTCCCAAAGCAACCGAGGCGGAAAGGGAGTCGCTTAGGCGCCTCGGTGCTCGTTGGAAGGTCAGACGTTCCCTTGGCTGCGAGATCTGTGATGCTGAGTATAGCCGATCAGCAATACGAAAGGGATGACAGATGGGTGTATGAGCAACATCCCTTCTGGTGTACCGGATACACATTCTGGGACCTGCACAGCGAAGCACCAGATCTGTTCCTCCATCTCTCTCGCTCCGATCTTGTCTTCTTCAAGGGGGACTTGAACCATCGCAAGCTGACGTACGATTGTGCCGCTCCGGCGAGCACTCCTTTTGATATCGCAATTGGACCGATGGCTAGTTCTGCGGGTGCTCCGAAGATGTGCAGTCTGCGAACTATCAAGAGTGATGTCGTGGTCGGTCTCGGGGATGATGGGGATAGGATCGCAGAGAAACTCGACAACAACGAGCCGGGATGGAAGATCAGTGGGAAATATGTGAGATATATCCCTTCAAGTCCATTTGATTATTTCCTGATAGACACGCTCGCCAGGCTGTTGTTCTGCTATCTGAAGGTCGTCCAGGAGAAAAGGTCCGTTTTGCGTGACAACATCTCATATGCCAGTTGTTGCGTGCGAGAGCGCCCAATTGGAAGCGAAGTACACATGATACCATTGTGTGTGGGTTTTGCATTATGTATTTAGTTTTCTGTTCCTCTTCCCTACTTAAGAGTTCAACTATGTATGTAACATGTTAAATGTGTAACGATATCGATCGGCCCAATATAAATAGCCAGAGACCTTTGACGAGCTTGGGGGCATGGTGTAAGTAATGTAAATGCTAGATCTCCGCTTGACCGCCCCGGGATCTTCAGAGAGAGAAAATACACGCCGGATAAACATGTTGCATCTGGACCACATGTTACCACTGGCATTAGGCATCAAAATCAAAATTAGATGCGAAGCGTAGCCTGCATATTGGACGTCACGCATATGAGTCAACTGGTCCTAGACTCCCCTCGGAGTGCCTGCAGTGAGACCAAGTGAGTTGCAACGCAAGCTCTGCAGAATCCAGATCCGTTTCACCCAAATACCACTGACACAGTGTCCAGCTCGGAAACAACGGACTTAGAATGTCGACACACCCCAGGTGGCTAGGGCATGTTACAACAGTGGTAGTCCTGACTAAGTTGTCCCGACTACCAGCTACCATCAGTTACCAGTCAACCGTTCCACTGATCGTGCATGAGATTGGCAACATCCGTGCGGTTCTTTTCTCCCCTGTGAACACTTCCCACTGACGTCGACAGAATTCGCTTTGTGACCCTTCCCACCGGCGCCGCAGGGTCACCTTTGCGGGGTAACGGGCGCCTTTCGTGATTGCGTGTTCATCACAACGCCCACGAATGTGCGATTGCCAGAGATTTGCACTCACCTTATCACTTGGTTATAGTTTAACATTATTCCCGACGGCATACAAAATTCTCTGTCAGGCATGTATTTTTGCTATCTCTAGGAAATTGTGTTAGAATTCGGACGAGAAGGGAAACGAGGGGATGAGCGCGCATAACTCTGTTGCAAACGTGATACAAGTAGATCGACAAAATGTACTCGAATATATAAGGTTTATGTGTCACAACTTGAAATCCATCCAACCTCACTTGTCTAAAATTTTGAATAATTAATCAGCAACAACAGATATAAAGAATATGTTTTATAGAAAATTCATAAGCATAGTTAAATGTATTTTTACATAGAATGTTTTCTCCTTAAGAGCTAATTACGAGTTGTTATTTGATTTTATTGATAAGTGGGGTTGGATGGATTTGTGTGACGTCAACCTTAGGTAAAATAAGAATCGTACGATAAGATAAGGTCGGCCGCGATTATTCATTCGGTCGTTTGGGATCGTAACGATCAAACATGACGATGAAACTTCAACAAATTGGGTATTTGTGTCAATCTGTCCTTCCGGTGCGTTCGTGCCAGGAATTCCACACCTGAGCGAGGAAATTTTTAATGATCGACATCCTGCCGTTTTTGCAGGGTGGTTCTAGTATACGGCAGAGCTCCTGGGAGCACTTGGGAACCATTGGGCTTGTCTGGAAGAGGGGGAGGGAAGTTGGACAAGCAAGTTCATGGTTCGTCGATGCCCACTCGCATGTGGATCGACGTTTCTTGGAACAGGTTCGTTACCACACATAACGGGCGCCACATGACAAGCACTGCTGGCAATCTTTTCTATCGGCCTGGGTTTCGCCATATGGTCTGCTCATCCAGCATCAGATAGCCTCGATCTGTTCCCTGTAGCGCGATATAAAAGGCTCAGGTAAGTGATCATTGTTCTACAGTCTTCTGGTCGACCATGTTCCCTGCTGCGTCCTTGCTCACTACTTTGCTCCTCGCCCTTTCCATCGTGGCAACACCAGTGGAGGTCCGCACCCCCCACGTCACCTTGCCATTCGCCAAGCGCATCAACACCAGAGGTGGTGCTATCAAGCTCGTTGAGCATGACCAGGCTCGTGCGGCTGCACTGAAGGACCGTGGTGCTACCATTCAGAATGGCAAGCTGGATCGTCGCGCTGGCAGTATTGCTGTTACCAACGAGGCTGTCCGGTACATTGCGGCGGTCGGAGTCGGCAGCCTGGCGACCACCTGTAGGTTATGCTTTGTGCATCGAGTTTCATGACACTTATTATGCACAGATAACTTGATTGTGGACACTGGCTCTTCCAACACCTGGGTCGGCGCTAGTACGGCGTACGAAGCGACGAGCACCAGCATGAACACTGGCGAGTCTGTGGTAAGCTTGACCGACTCTTTCGATAGCGACAGTAACGCTCACATCTTCCCATAGTCAGTCTCATACGGCTCCGGCTCTTTCTATGGTCAGCCTTACGAAATCTTCCAAGGAGTACCGGGGAGCTGATTGCGTTTGTGTAGGAGAGGAATGGACAGACACCGTCACTCTCGGTTCCGGTCTTACCATTACCAAACAGTCTATTGGTGTCGCAAGCACCTCGACCGGTTTTGAAGAAGGCGTCGACGGCATTGTCGGGTAAGAGGATCCTCTTCATCTCGAGCACGATTACCAATCGCCCTCTAGTATCGGCCCTGAAATCCTGACTGAGGGTACTCTGACCAACGAGCCCAACACGGAGATCCCCACTGTCACCCAAAACCTCTACACCCAGGGGATGATCTCCGAAGAAGTTGTCGGCGTTTTCTTCGCACCCACCACCACCGACGACTCGACAAATGGTGAACTTACTTTCGGTGGCGTTGACACCACCAAGTACACTGGTACCCTAACCTACACGTTGGTCTTCAGCTTGGGTCACCGAATGACATCTGATCAGATCGTTTCAGACCTCTGACCACAACCTCTCCCGCCATGTACTATTGGGGCATCAACGAGAGCATCACCTATGGCAGCACGACGATCTTGGCGGAGACTGCTGGTATCGTCGACACCGGTACCACTTTGATCCTCCTTGCTTCCAGTGAGTAAACCTTGCCGACTCGCGCCGACACTAGCACAAGACTGAGCTGTTGACACTAGACGCTTACTCGGAATACCAGTCCGTTACCGGTGCCACGTACGACAGCACCACCGGCTTGCTGAAGCTGACCACCGCTCAATATGACGCCCTCCAGAACCTCAACTTCAAAATTGGCTCTGTAAGCATCCCATCCTTGATGTCCCCATCGAACAACCGTTGCTGATATCGCACCTCGAGGTCACGTACGCGTTGACTCCCAACGGCCAAATTTGGCCACGATCGCTCAACACCTACCTGGGTGGTACCAGCGGGTCGATCTACTCGATCGTGAACGACCTCGGCACGCCGTCCGGAGAGGGTTTTGACTTTATCAACGGCCAGTCGTTCATCGAGCGCTTCTACAGCGTCTTTGACACCACGAACTCCCGCGTCGGTTTCGCCACGACGAGCTACACGGATGCCACCACCAACTAAGTCGGAACATGAGATGATCTTGCTTTGATTTACACGCGTTTAAATTTTGGGTTTTGGTGTAAGGTAGAATACAAAGAAAATGAAGGGATGTTCGTTCAAGGCACTGTTTTCACGCTCGATTAAAAATTAGCATGCCAATATCGCTAATCAACGATTGGTGCAAGCAGTACTGCGGCAGAAGTATGTACGGGAAAGCGTTGACTCGCCGATATAATTATTCGCCTTTCTCAGGGAGATGACCATGTTCACAAAGTCTTGGATACTGTGGGAGCTCTTGACGATGATGGCGGAATACAGGTCCAGTAATTGGATACACGGATCTAAATGTCACGGACAAATACAATGGTGACTAAAAGTTGAGAGGGTAATGTGGGAAACCAGACGCTTGAGCATGAGCAACGCAAATGATATCCGGACATGGAACAAAGGGCTAGAGGTTCTTGTCAATCTATATCTTCAATCCATTGCCCGGGAAAAGATGGTGTGCCATGAGAGACCGCCTCCGGATGAACATTACGATTACCCCTTCCCTGGGTGTGTCGAGAGCGCGTTGAGTAACTGCCACTACCTCCGCTGGAAGAGCCAGCTCCACCTCCGAAAAGAGCACGGAAGAGACCGCCACTGCCACCTCTATCAGAGTTCCCGGGTGACCGCGAGCGTGATCCGGAAGAAGGATTAGGGCGATTAGAGCTTGAGCTACCTCCAGAAGGCCCTCCAGGGGATTGTTGTTGTGGCTGAGTGATCAGAGCGAACCTATACGCCAAGAGTTATGCAGGGCCTGAAACACAAGAGACGCTCAATACGAACCTGCAAACTGGACAGGTGCCGCTCGATTTGAGCCAAGGAAGAATGCAACCTTCGTGGAACGGGTGCTTGCAAGGAAGTGTAACTACAACTAACTCGTCGGGATCTTCTGCATCCAACTTGAATGATTCTTTACAAACTGCACAATCACATTCCAAGAGCGGAGCTGTATGATACATTAGCAAGGCGGGTAAATGCCAAGGTCTGGGAACACGGACAGCCTTCTGTGAGCACCTCTCTTGGCAAGTTGCTGACTAATTCATCTGTTGCGGGAACTGGCCTTCCGGTAGTGGAATTCTCGGCAAGTTGGGTCATTATTTGGTCCAAAGCTTTAGGAATGTCAGATGCGGCAAGGGAGAGAGGAGAGGAGATACCCGCCTTCCTGATTAAATACGTAATCACCCAATCGCGCTGATGGCGGCATACCTAGTAGCTCGGAAAACGGATCGGCACGGCCATCCTGTTCACGACCGAACAAAGTCAAAAGGTACTGTGCCATTAATGGACCGGTGATGTCTGGAGGGGCGCGCATGTTATTGGCGTTGTCCGGTTCACGACGCAGAAACCTAAAGGTGAAGTCAAGTTTGGTCAAGTTGGGAAATATTGAAGCGAGGACGGACTCGAACAAGCTAGGCACGGGACGCTCTGGCTGAGGTGGCGAGCGCCCGAGTGTGTTGGAGCCTCCAAGGATGTAGGTTCTGGTGCTTCCCCCGCCGGGACCACTGTGGAATTCAAAGTGAAGGCCGGTTGTTGGCTGTGAGAGTGTGAGAACCGAGGGAGTAATGTTAAAGGCGGTGCATACAGAGGTATCTCGTGCTCGCTGTGTGGGCGGAGAACGAGGACGAGGGGGAGAGGTGCCGGTGGCAGAATTGTCGCCAGATCCCCAAGAGCCTGAAAGAAACGGATTGGGTAGACGAATGGTTAGCGAAAGGGGAGACGAAACCTGAACGGAGAAACCCTTCGAACGCGCCAGGAAAGTCATTAGGGATGTCGGGCACGTCGGGGGCGCGATCTTGAAAATCCCGAGGGTCATCTGCAGGATCCTCAAGCTGTCGATACGTTAGAACGCACGGATAAGGGTAGTAGAAAGAGCACCTTTTCTACGAAATCCCCACGACAGGAAGCGCATATAGGGTGTGGTGTCTATGTAAAAGGGAAGAATGGATACAGGGAAGGATGAATACAAGGATGGAACAGGGAGAAAGAGAAGCACGGACCATCAGTGGGCGCATCTCTGCGTTGCACTGTTGTGGATGTGAGTGATATGAAGAGTGCGATGAGCAAGACTGACTTCGTGACAGTACCAAAGCGGCTCTCTGGATGACATGATGGCGATAGGCGATGGGGAGAGGGCTACTTATGACGCCACGGCGCAGGAACCGACTTGTTGCCATACTTGGAAACCGGCGATTTCCGGATCTCCTTTGCCACACACGGTCAGTATCACCTCGTCTCTCGCTGTCGGGATGATCTATGCGATTGTTCCCTATTATACGACTCTCTCCGTGAGATCAACCTCTGGGTTTATCTGATTCATCCACCTCGTCCTCTCCGAATCCAAGTTCACCTTATGCTACCAGGTTCCATATCACGTGATGGCTCGTCTCTTCAACCCAAACGCTCTCTATGCTTGCTCTCCCCTGCCTCGTTTTGGCCCTCTCTGCCCTCGCGCTCCCCGCCCAACTCGAGCGCGACGTTCTCGGCCTGCTTGGCGGCGACAGCGACACGTCCAGCGCATTCCTTTTCCCAGATCCCACGCACCACTCCCTCAAGCCCACCGCCAGCTCCTCCGTGAGCCCGTCTGTGACATCAACCCTCGCACTGTCCCGGTCCTCGGTAGAACAGTCGACCCCTAATACTACCTCGCCCACCGCCGAACCCACCGCCGTCAAGACCGCCCTAGTCTCGACGTCGTCTCTCCTGCCAGCGTCCGCGGAAAGCCACGACGATCACTCTAGCAAAACATGGCAAATAATTGGCATCGCTATCATCGTCGTCCTTTTCATCGCCACATCCATCACCTGCGCCATGTTCTTCGACCGTCTTTGGAGATTCCTCAAGGACGTCGTCTGTTGCACGTCCAGTCCCCTTGCCTCCGAGGAATTCATCGCCGACTGCGAAAAGCAAAGCTGCGACACCGAGACCCTCTCTCCTTCCCCCTCCGACTGGAACCACGGCAAGACTGAGTCTCTCCACGAGGTCGCGTCTGTGCAAGCACGAAATCTTCCATGGAATACCCGAGACTGGAATACGCTACACCAACACCCTTCTCGAAGAAACGACCGTCCTCCACCCACCTAAACCCCTCTCCTTTGCGCACTCCATCTCTACTCTCCTTCGTCGTTCACTTGTGCGGTTTCGTTGGGTCGGCTGGCCGAACTCGCAACGCATACATCCTATCACCCACCCACAAACACACCCGATTTATCCCTCCCCATGTTCCGCTGGGATTTTTCTTTCCAAATGGTCAGAGACGAATATCCCCGCTGCGCCAACCGTGCACACTGCCATGGACACATACAGTCTTGTCCTGGCGGGAAGCGCTGTCGAGGGCATGAGCATAATGTCCATCACTACACACAATGTACCTTGCCTTTGTATGACTCCCATAATGTCCGGTTACGAACGGACGGTTGTGAATTTACCGCGTGTTGACGTCGTCGCGTATTGTCCAGCGACGACATGAGCGTCAAAGACAAGATATTTCCAGATGAGGAATTCAAAGTCAGGTCGACCTCTCGCTGAATATGTTCACCGGTCTGGCAAGCCTTTCCACATTTTGTTGCATGGGCCGACGCACTCAATGTCGTCCAGATCGAGCATCTTGGCACCATCGCTTCCCTCCACCGAGATGCAGGGGGGTGTACGCTCACAATATCTGACTCTGCGCTCATCCTGGGTGACTGTCACATTGGTGATTCGATAGCAGTCAATGGTGCTTGTTTGACTGTCACCGAGTTCGACAAGGAGCAACAGGGTGGTTACTTCAAAGTATGGCTGGCCAATGAAACCCTCGCCAGAACCGATCTGGGTGCGGATGCATGTTGGCGTTCACATCATGTTCCATTTCGACCTGCTTTTGCTAGGTGACCGCACAGCTGGAGAGCAAGTGAACCTCGAGCGGGCCATGCTTGCGCATGTGAGATTTGGTGGTCATTTCGTGCAGGTATGCGCGACGCACACCGCGACTCGTCATGTCCACTAACTCGGGGTAGGCTCATGTCGACACCACCGCAACTATCATTCGGCGGGAGCGTGACGGCGATTCCTTGCGGCTGTGGTTCCAGCTGCCCGATCCTTCACTCATGCAATACCTCATCCCGAAAGGATATGTCGCGATCGACGGCGTGTCTCTCACCCTGACCGAAGTGAACGACTCCCAGCGCATCTTTGGTATCATGCTCATCCAACACACCCAAGAAAAGATAACACTTGCAAAGAAGGCTGATGGCGCGCGTGTCAACATTGAGGTGGACATGGTGGGCAAGTACGTTGCGAAGAGTGTGATTGCTGCATTGGGTGGTGGAGGGGAAGACGGGATACGCCGACTGGTGGAAAAGGTGGTGGAGAGTGTGGTCACAAAGGAAAAATAGTGTAGCTTAGCGCTTGACTCCGAAGACACGGCTTGCACCGCGACCATATTTCACCAGCGTGAGCCACATGTCTCACGAATGGACATTCCTCTGCGCAAAGTGAGTTACTGTTCGCTCAACCACTCGACGCCCTTCGTGTCGACCTCGAGATACAGGTAACCGCGAGGGTCGACTTCAAGGCAGTCCGTCCCCAATCAAGATCAAGGCCAGCTTCTCCCACAAAGCACTCTCCGTCCTTCTCCCTCTCTCCTCCTCCCTTCCATCCCAAAGCCAAGGTCAACAGTAACGCGTCTCTCCGGAAACTATCCAGTTCCAGCTCTCTAAGCACCACCCGCTCCAATCATGTCTCCGCTCCCGCTCACTCGAGACCCGGTTCGCCTCTACGGCCATCCCGAATGTTGTCAAATGGCGCGGAACCAAGTAGCACACCCAAAGTTCGCGTTACGGCGAGACCCACATCACGGTCCGGAATGAGTCCAGTCCAAACGCATCAGGCAAGCCTAGAACCCCGTCAGCGTGCGCTCACCACTGCGTCTGCCAAGCTCAAGCTGCCCTATTCCGAGGAGCGACCGCGAAGTGGGAGTGTGATTGCACTACATCACGCACTTTCCATCTCAGACCTCAATACATCCTCTTCCCAAACACTATCTCCGTCATCACCTTTGGTTGAACCTCCTTTTGTAGACATTGGGCGGACGAATACTCCACCAGCACTGGCTCCAATCAAGATCAAGTCGAAAGTCACCAATTTCATCAAATCGACCTCAACGAATACAGGGGACCCAGCATCACGACCACTATCACCACCTTATGCCACAACGCGTCCGATACATACCCGTTCTAGAGCTCCCTCCATAACCACTTTTTCTTTGAACGACCCACCACCCTCGGCGTTTTACCCAATCACGACCGCTTCCCCCGCCGCCAACCCCCACCGCTTTGTACCTCGACGTGCACCGTCACCTGCCCGTCCTTATACATCACCCACCCTTTCGAGCGAACCCCATTCCGCGAAGAAATCGCCCCTAGTTCCCAAAGTAGACCCTGCCTCGGTCCCCCTACCCCCACATTCCCCTCCAATATCTGCACTTTCACTCTCTTCCAAATCGTCGCTTTCGAAAACATCCGTATCTCCGAATAGCGAACAAATCACTGACAGCCAATTCTCGAGCGTCGTATCTCATATCAGACACTGCAGCATAGAATGGATCGGTCAACCCAACCCGCTCTTTCCACAGGTAGACATCAAAGCCCAGACGAAGCGGGATCGCAGTCGTTCCAAAGAGAGTACTCCTCGCGAAAGTGACACAGAATCCGAGGGTTCTGAGCGACAGCTCAGAGCCGAGGCAAAGACCAACCGCAAGGTTCGTTGCCTAGGCCCATTCTTTTGCGAGAGGACTGAGGGAAGCGTTTCCACAGATTGCGGACCTGGAGATCACAAATCGCTCTCTTCTGGCAATCAACGCGTCTCTGGAAACGACCAAGAATCGGCAGGCGAAAGAGATTCGCGATTTGCGTCGGAAACTGAGAGAGTCGAGGCTCATTCTCCCACCGCGGACATTCCAGGCTGTCACCTCTGTGTTGGATGTCGAGGAGGAGGACGAGGAGGACAGTGACGTCGAGGAGGGGGCAGACGAAACGTTCCAAAGGGTCAGGGATCTGATTGATGGCCTCGTAGAGTCTGGCAAGAGGGCTCTTGAAACGCGGTCGGAAGACTTTCGAGCCAGTCTCCCCACCAAAGTTCTCAACGCCGACGAGCTGCGCTCTTGGCGAGATTCTGGGCAACGCTCCTCGATCAGAAATAGTCTTGTGAACAAGCAAGATGCAGACGACGAGACGATACACAGTCATCCATCCCCTGTGGTCGTCGCCATGCCAGACAGTGGCAGCGCATCCTCGGTGGAAAGTGACGGGGAACTGGCTTCAGACTCTCGAGGATCTTCGGCATTGCCTCCGATCACCATCACGCATTCTTTATGATTTGCTCCTGTCACGCACTCTCACCACTATAGACCACACTGAAGTTAACTTCGTATACCCTTTATGATTGGAATATCCAGGCTCCTATGCCCATGCCAAGAGCATTCTCGTATCTAAATAAATAAATAAATCGGAACGTCCTGAGTTGCGCCTGGAAACCCGTAGCAGACGACATCGACCCGTGCTATTAACAGGTATCAGTCTTCACTCATCCGCTGCGCCCGCTTAGCGAGCTGCCAGTGCAGCGTCAATGATCAACATTCGCAAAGGCAAGTTGGAATGTACTCACCGCTGCAGCCAAATCCAGTTGACCAGACGGTGGGGCCGGCTTTCCGACGTTTGCCCTCTGTGTAGCTGCGTTGCCAACAGGTGGCCTGGCAGCTGCGGGAATCGGAGGTTTACCCGGAGGTTTGACAGCACCAGGTTTCGCAGCAACCGGTGGTGGAGCTACCTTTGGCTTCGTAGCAACTGGCGGAGGTGGCTTTGCCCCGAGCGAACTTGAAGGTCGAGAACCCGCTGGTGTAGCCTCACCTGAGTTGTTTGCTGAACCTGCCAGCTTCTTCCAAGGGGCCACAGAACCATTCGAGGGCATGAGGCCTGGGAAGACTGCAACTGGCTTGGCGGATGCATCGGCCGTCAGGGGCTTGACCGTCACTAGAGCCTTGGGAGCAGCTGACGAAGCAGACGTGGCAGGAGCCGACGGAGGAGGTCTACGAGCTGGTGGTGGTGGTGCAGCGAGCGGCGCCCGTGGTTTATTGGGTACCAGCTCAAGATAGTTATTGGGAGCCCATCCTTCTTCGCCGTCTTTCTTGACCAACCACCAACCGTTGTTGTCCTTCTCTACAAGTTCCACGATATCATCCTTCTGCAACGACATCTCTGTCTCCTGTCCTTGGAAGGCAAATTTGGCTCGGTACAGCTCGACATCTGGCTCTTCGAGAGAAGGTGGTGGTGGTGGTGCGGGACTCCTTGCTGGCGGTAGCGTTGGGGCGGGAGCGGCTTTTGCGTTACTAAACGCAGGTTTTCCGGGCAGGGGCTGAGCAGTTGGTTGAGGTTTAGATGCGTTCCTTGGCTTCTACAATCATATATCACCATAAAATGTTTTTATACAGCTACGGCTCACGTTTGACGGGCCACCAGCACGAAGTAGTTTCCCTTGCGTGATTGGTCTGACAACACCTTGTTTTCTCTTGGCGCGAGGACGTGACGTGCTGTTGGGAGGCTCGCCAGATGGAACGTGGACAGTATGGCTCTTATAGACATCATCTCTCGGAATCGTCTCGTCCTTGACGAACTGGATTTGCGCCTTCTTGTCCTTCTTCTTCGCAAATTCAATCCTGGAAGCTGTCAATACACAATCAGCGAATGATAAGTCCATGCTCACGTCGGCCCGGCTAGAACGCTAATGGATGCTTGCGTTAGCTGGAGAAGGTTGGCGACAAGCTCAGTCTTGAAGTAACAATGCAGAACGGGATCCCCTTCTTCTGATGCATTGCAGTTCAAGACCTGACCAAAGTAATGAGATAAAGGTGACACGTAAAGGAATATACTCACTAGCCAGTCGTCTCGTAAGTTCGACAATGAAATACTCTTGATCGTAACTAGAGGTATCTTGCGTTCAAGTGAGGTATGTATTTGTCCATTGTTCTGTGTCGTCATGGCAATGTAGACAGCTTTGTTTGTCTAAAAACGGGTGAACCAAAGACGCTGGCTCAATATTCGCAATTCGCACATACCACAATCAAGAAACGCGGGCTTGGTTTACTGGATCGCAAACGCTTTGAGACTAGTAACTGTGCTTTCGAACTGAATGTCACTTGATCGGCTGTACAGCACTTTTGAGTAGACAGTTGGGGCGACGAATCAACAAACTGACCTCCAAGCCCACATGCATTCCGCAATTCTGCACCGAGGGCATTTTTACCATTGATGTCTAGATAGTCGCCCATGAATCGCCGATAGCTAAGCAGACTAAAGCGTCTGCGTTCTTTCCTCCCTGCCAGTACTTGGTGTCCATATTCTCTGACTTTGGCGTACTCGATGCTCTCTTTGTTATTCTTCCAGAAGCGTTGAATTCGCCTGGCACATTCGTTCTTGTATCGCCAATAATTCCGCCAAGCCCGTTGGATGCGAGCGGCCATGTTATGCCAGTAACGGTCGCGCATCGTTTCCAGCGCAAACAGCTGAGATAACATCGGCAAGCGTTATGAAGAAAATATGGTCAAAACGTACTGTCTCGGGATTCTTGATAAATGCTTTTGTGACACCCATCTGCCATTCGTCCTTGGCGATTCCAGTATCCTTCAAAATCTGTTCGCATCCAGACTTCGGGTCGCCTTGCCAGATATATTCACCAGCATAAGATGTTGACGGAGATAGGAGATAGAATCGCTCGACCATCTTTTCGAAGGTATTCCGGTAGGCGAAGCCTGCACGACGAACACGGATGTTTTCTTGAAGCCCGAGGTATTTGATTTGGTGGAGGACTGCCTTAGTATCATATTCAGTCGAGCTACGATTCTGGTTTGGCTTAATTGTCCGAATGTATGATGGTTGGGCTTTCATCAAGTTATCGACAAGCGCACCAGCTGAGGCCTGGGAACATTAACCACTTGACATTACCATTTGACAACGCAGGATAGTTACCTTAATCCTGTCCCCAGCCGTCGGTGGTCGTTTCTTGCTGTTCGGATCCGGTCTATCTGGAAATATGGTCTGCAGGAAATGATTACCACTGCTACCTATGAGATCGAAAAGGTCCTTGACTAAGGCATCCTTGTTTTTATCCGTCATGCCCGAGATGTTGTACATCACGTCTCCAGCATAATGCTTCACAAGAAATTGCGCTCCACGGGCATCGAAGTGGGGATTGGAAGATAACATAGCTGTACGTTGTACAAAGCTATTATCAGCAGCAGCAGGATCGGCGTGGGCAGTGGCGCAAGCATCGTTGAGCGCGGCGAAAATTCCTGGGGGTTTGCGTTCCTCGATGAGATCACAGACAATTTTGTTGTTGAAGTAGTTGATAGGCGTCCATTTGATCTGCTCCCTGACGTATTCTTCTTGCTCGGTCTTGAGTGTCAACTCGATAAAGATCTGCTGGAGTTTCTCGTTCACGTAGTTGATGCACAATTGCTCGAACGAGTTGTCCTTTGGTTGCGAAACCATACGTCATCGGTAATGGCAACGATAGTGATCAACACACCTCAAAAATCTCAAAACCAAAGATGTCCTGTGGAATAGTTACGAAAACTCATCAATCATAAATAAACACCACGCACCAATATGCCGATGATTTGTGCGGTGGCACTCCTTGGTTTCATTGAGATATTGATCCTTGACACTATCCACTCAAATAGATTGTTGTAGATCGCCTTTGCCAGAGCATCTCGGACCGCCGTAGCCTGAGCTGGGTTTAGAGGGACGTCATAAATGGACCCCCGGCGCCCGCCTCGTTGCGTCTCGACAACTTTAGTGGTGAGAACCTTTTGAACCATGGCAGCGTCCACCTCCATAAGGTACGCGATGAAATCTATCACGCCTTGATCAGTGATACCGGAGTTTCCATCATCCATTTCTTGAAACTGAACGTTTCCAAGCCAAAGGATGATAGCAAGCATTCGGAATATCTCGCTCTGTTCCTGCTCGCTTAGCCCAATGATTCGCATGGCATTCTATACCAGCGTCACGATCTCAGTATTGTCGGATAACGGAATGCGGGAACTACTCACGAGTGTGTCTGCATAGTCTTCAGCATCGTTTATGCCTTGCACTTCAAGACAGTTGCTCATGCTCGTGTACGCATAAGACTCGGGACCCTGAAGTCCAAATTGTTCTGAAATGCAAGTGAGTGATGTTCAATCGTGTTGCATGATGTGTACCTCGTTGTTCATCGGATGCAGCTTTGGTGAACTGGTAGAAGATATGGAAGTTTCGTTCGTTTTCTACTTGGCCCACGATACGCCCCTTCTCTAGTAGGTAATTAGTGATCTGCGCACCAACAGGTTCGCCATGAGTGTTGAATATGATCTCTAGATATTTTCCCTGATGGATGACATGAGCATCAACGACACTAACAACTTGCAATAAACGTCATACATGACGACTTGAATTATTGTTGCGAAGGGTTTTGGCGCAACCGAAACTCTCCAACAACGGGTTGGTAGCTAAGACCATGTCTTTGATTTCCTGGATATTATTATCATGGCCACCGGACACAGCAGCTATGTACTGCATGATGCGTTTCGCAGCCTCTGTCTTGCCTGCACCTGATTCGCCTGAGATAATGACGCATTGGTTCTCATGATATGCATTCATGTTATAATAGGCAGATTCGGCGATTGCGAAAACATGGGGTGGGACCTCTAGTCGGTTCTTGCCTTTGTACTTGTGCAGCGTCTCGTCCGTGTAGATGCCGAGATCTAAGGAGGAGAAAGGGACAGTGAACGAGAGAGGTAACGAAATTCGCACCACCATACCTCTAAATGGATTCACGGAGATCAGAACACCGCCGATATAGGTATAGATTTCGCCGTTAGTCCAGCGTTTCTGGATATTGTCGTTGATGCTTTCGTTGCTGATGGTTGTCAGAAGGGTCATATCGGACACGCCGACCTGCTTCCTCTTGAAGCCTTCTTTCCAATCTGCCTGGTGAATGCTGAGTTGCGGCGCGTGCCCGTGGTCGACGGAGTTGTGCAAGTACCTTGGCAACTTTCGTGGCACCCGTCTTGGGCGTTGCTGCCTTTTTGGCCGCCTTCTTGGATATAGCCTGGATGATAGTTAGCATCCGCCATGCCCGCGCTGTCCGATGATATTCGCACCATAATGAATGACCGAGGCTGAGTGGAAAGACTTGCGATAGACCCCGAAACCGCCGGGATGAAGGGTGTCATCGGGGTCCTCAGCACGGCTGCGGCTGCGTATAGTATGCACACCGACATGTGCTTGTGGTTCGACCCGCACCACCACCACCACTACCACTACCATGGTTAAGGCTTCTGACATCGTTCTCATCCTCGTCGGTCAATTTCCCTCTCACTGCTGGCTGTTACTTATACTTTACAGGTCGCAATCATCTTCCCTCCCGCAGCCGCGGCGTTCATCACCGGATGCAGCTGTGACTTGCTCATCAACATCTGCTTGACAATGTGAGCGCCTCGTATTTTCTCAGCTCCCCACTAAATAGCAAGCGCAGCCTTGGATACTTCCCCGGCCATATCGTAAGTCGCGTCACTAGTCCAGCTCTGTTACCGATCCGATATTCTTCTAGCACGCGTTTTGGCTCATTTATAAGAAGATGCAAGCGGAAGAACGCTACGGAGAAGGAGGGTTCATATGTGTGTACACATCGTGCTGGCTCTGACTTTGCTTGACAATTCCCCACAGACGCTGGCAGTGGCCAGTATCAGCCTCTCAATAACCAAGCATACCCGAGTGCCCCCGGTTATGGTTCCATTCACCATCACGCTTAACCATGCAGACAGTTGTATTAGGAATTGTTCATGTACCTGTTGTACCTTGCTATGCCGTCTGGTTGGACAACGTCCTAGACCAACTTTGTGACAATCATCATGTGCTCGAAATCTGCGAGATTCATGGATTTGTCCGGCGAGGTGGAGAATGCATCTAGCATTTCTAGTATCTTTGGAACGTGCATTAGAACTTAGAAGGGCCAACATCGAGGGTAGTGCACGTACTTCCTCTGTCTTGAGGTTCTCCTTGAGCAAATCGGCGACACGAGCAATGTCCTTGATCATGATCCGTTGGTGGTCAAGTTCGTTGTCCGGAACGTGAGGAAAGAATCTGCTAAATTCCTGTCGGCATTGAGCTTTCTGGGACTCGGTCAATTGCCTTGAACTTTCCGTGCCCGAACTCTTTGTGCCAGCAGTCCTTGGAGGAACCTTCCGCGCCTTCTTTGCCCTCGCAGCCGTACTTGGTTCCCCATACTCGTCGCTCGAGGCTTCCTCTGTGTCACTAGACAGTTCTTCCGTCTGGTACTGGTCGCTGTCTGGACCACTGTCCGCGTCCATCTCGATGTCTTCATCCGCGACTGGGTTTTCTTCGTCGCTCGTATCGACATGCTCCCCTTCGAGCAGCGCAGCACATACCGCTCTCCAATCCTTCCTGCTGACCCCGTCGTTGCGCGCGTTCTGCGCTCCCCAGCCTCTCGCGGCATTCTTGAACACCCCCAAGATGTCATCATCAGGAAACAAGTCCAAGAGGTTTAGAGCTCGGGGAATTTCAGACAAGGGGATGTGAGACTGAGCGTCAAAGGGGTTCGAGGGAAGGTCTTCAACGATGAACCCGCCAGCCTCATATTGGGATGGTCCAGATTCCGAGTCTTCAACAATGAACCCTCCGGCGGAAATCTCTGACTGTGTTCCAAACGACGCTATAGAATCGAAAGCACTGTCAATACGGTGTCTGAGACGAGCGGGGAGTGCCACGAAAGACGGGTCGTCTTCGTTGTCTATGGATGACATTGTCCATGAACAACTTCCATATCGAGTCCGTATTAGCTAGACAGCGCCACCAGTATCTTCTTGACCTCCGCTGCAGATCCAAGCACGTCTTCCGAGAAAGACCCCAGTTCTCCTTTCAACAACTTTTCAAACACAACGAGCAACCCTGCTTTCCTTACCTCATCCTTGAGCTTATCCCGGTGTGACGGAACTTGAAGTTTCGACAAGAGATTGAGAATGCAAACCACACCTCGGTGCACAAGTCCCGGGTCGCCGACTCCTACACTGGTGTCCTCGTCCACTGCATCATCATCATCTCCAGCATGGACGCTAGGGTCAATGAGTTGTGCCAGCACAAGAAATGCTCTGTGACGTTCCATCTGGAGTTCGAAGATGGCCTCACATGCTGTTTTCATACTCGTTAGCATCGCCAAAGCACCTGACGCAGCGAGACGCGTAGGCAGATCCTCCACGTCCGACATGGCAATCAGGACGTGGATCTTTGACTTGGATGATCCGTCCCGCGATGTCGACCGCGCCGTTTCGTCGTCTGCTCCAGCATATCTTTCAAAGACTTGCTCTGACCATGCAACTAGATTGCAGATGAGCTCAGTAGCAGCTCTGCGCATGAGTGTGTGGTCTTCCAGCATCAAAAGCTCGACCTTGTTCAGAACGTGGGGAGTATTCGCGACGCGAGACGCAAGAGTTGGACCATGAGATGCAAGATTCGTGAGCGCCATCATAGCTTCAAATTGCTGGAGCATGCTTGCCGAGGGGTGAAGGAGCAGTTGTGAAAAAGGTCGGATTACATCAAGTACATTACCCTCGTTGGGGCCAAAGACTTGAATCGGTGGAGCGGTAATGGCAAGCTTGGCAAGTGCCTGGATGGCTGGAAGTGTTTCTGGGGCAAGAGAATCCGAAGATGATGACACAGATTGAATAATGCGAGTCAGCGTCTTGGAACCTCCACCTCTCAAAATCTCCCCTCTATTTTCCTTGTCCTCTGCGAAGCTTAGAAGTACCTGACCGATGGACGACCGAATCCCCTGACTATCCAATCCAGATGCCGTGGCTAGCACGTCCAGCGCCCCACTACTGATGGCGCTCCGACACCGGGCCTGGACTGCGCGTTCAGATTCTAAAGGGTCCAATTGTTCTTCAGCACCCTGCCTGCCTGCTTGTTTCCCGCTCTCGGCCATCCGTCGCAGCTTCGTAATCTGCTGCTGTTCCTGACTCAACCGCGGCTTATATGCACAAAGGTTGGAGATAATCACGAGAACCCCGTAGACGAGTGTAGAGTTATTCGCCGCGTCCACTGCAGCCTTCCGTTTTGGAACGAAAGAGAAGAGTCGCTTTAGAAACGTGTTATTCGCCAAACTCTTCTTCACAGATGGGTTGATGCTAAGGTACGCCAACCCCTCCACGGCTTCGTTGAGACAAGCTTCGATATCCTTGCTGTTCATGATCATGTCGCTTAACTGGGCTGCACGGGCGACGTCTTCTCGCGCCAATACGCTGGTAGTGGGGGCGGATCCGCCAGGAATAGTTGCTGCGTCGTCAGAGGACCCCTGCGCTAGTTTGACGATCGCGAGGAGGGCTACTGCACGCAAGGCATCGTCGGTGGACTGAGAGGACTTCTTTTGAAGCCAGGCAATAGATTCATCGGAGAAGAGCTGCCGACAAGTTTTGTGGCTGCTTGCTTGTGCATATAGACGAACGAGTTCGAGTTCGACCGGTGAAGATGTGGCCATTTCAAGAGTAGTAAGGAGGTCGATGAAACCGTCTTCCGTGAAGATCTGTGAAGCCGATGTCCAGTCGACCTGGAAGAGCGCACAGTGGAATGTGACGGCTGCAAGTAAAGCATCCTCCCGAGACTGCGACAGGTTGCTTGCAATGAGGGGTTGGAATACGCGAAAGAGAGCGAGTGAGCCTTGGTCTGGCTGGTCTCCTCCGGCCTGACTTCTCTCCGAAGATTTGGATACCCGAACACCCTGACAGAACGCGGAAAGTACGAGATACGCTTTTGAGCGCGAGGAGGGGGGCTGAGAGGGCACGAATGCAGCCACGATATAGGATAACTCGTCAGGGAGTAGCGAGGATGGGTCCTTGGACTTGACGAGTAAAACATCCATCTTGTCCGACTGTAATTCAGCCATGATGGTAGTAGTGACTTCGGAATTGTCCAAGTCAGCCACGATCCATCTTCAGCATCAATATGAGTGCTACTCCAACAACATCTACCCATGGAGCCAGAAGTGCTACGATCAACTCTAACCACACAGTTTTATTCAGATTACCCAATGGCGAAGTGCGTAGTATCAAGGTCGAGAAGGACTCGTAAGTCAATATTTTGAGCATAACTGTACTCCAACACAACATTCCGCACAGGATCGTACCACTGGGAAGAGTGGGCTCGTTCCCTGCCAACGAACTAATTGGACAACCGTATGGTTTTGCCTATGAAATACACGAAAAGAAACTCAAACGTTTACCTCCCCGCACAATGGACGAAATTGGTTGGTACGTCGCGCTTCATTCCTCGAACCACTTCGCTAACCATCCAATGGTAGAGGAAACGGACGCGACGAACGAGCTAATTAACGATGGGGAGTTTGTTCAACCATTGACCCTGGAAGAAATCGAAGCACTCAAGAAGTCCGGCGTCCATGCTTCAGTACGGTCATGTTGTGCATCATAACAGAGCGAACCTAATGATGCCCAGGAAATCATCAAGACTCAAATCGAGCAACACGCGAACTATTCCCTGAAAACAGAGTACAGCAAGGACAAGTATAGGAAGCGGAAGGAGGCAAAGTGAGTGACCGAACCAGGGTAGTAGCACCGATATCGACGATATTTCACAGGTATTCGAAGAGCTTCGAGACAATTGAACCCACGATATATAACATTTGTGAATACTGGTTCAGAAAGGATCAGAACAGGATACGAGACATTCGCCCCGATTCTCTCTCTCAGATGCTGAATTTGGCCAACGTGCGTCCAGGTGGATGCTATATCGTGGTTGACGATGCTTCCGGGCTGGTAGTCTCATCTGTTCTCGACAGGATAGGATGCAAGTAAACCTCGTTGCAATCGACTACGACATATTAACTCTTTTCCAGGTGAAGGACGAATAATCTCAATAAATGACGCTGACTCGCCACCTGCATATCCCGTACTGACCCTGATGAACTACGAGAAGGAGACTCTGACATCGGTTTTGTCAACCCTCAACTGGGCCACAGCCCAAGAAGATTACACACCTGGTAAATTTCTTCTGTCCATGATCACCGCAAATTATCATGGCATCTCCTCAGTAGTAGCCCCACTTGAGCCCACATCAGGACGAATACGTTCAGAGCGCCAGCGTGTACGCCTCGACAAGCGAAAATCAACTTCGGACACCCTAATGAACACACGACAAGAGCTATTTTTAGGAGAATTCGACGGGCTCCTAGTCGCAAGCGACTACGATTCATTCGAGATTATAGAGATGTTATCACCCTATTTATCTGGATCCGCTGCAATTGTCGTGCAAAATATGTACCTCCAGGTACTCTTCTGCTTCTTGCTCGGACGTTGTCACTAATCGGACCGTAGCCTCTAGCAGATCTACAAGCAAAGATGCGACTCATCCCTGGTTATCTCGCACCTTCAATTACCGAGTCATGGTTACGTCGCTATCAGGTTCTCCCTGGTCGGATGCATCCGACGATGAGTACATCTGGTTCAGGGGGATTTCTCCTCCATGCTATAAAAGTGTACGCTCCTTCAGCTTCTCAGTCATCCTATGGCTAATCTGGAATCCCGACTTCCTTAAGCTACGATGACCCGAACGCTACAGCAGTTACATTCCGGCAAAATTTGAAAAAAGCGCCGGGAAATGGGGAGCCACCATCTGCTATGCGGGTGGACTCAATGGAATGTGTTGATAATGATGAACCATCGCATTTAGCATAACAAGATGGTATTCTTCTGACAACTCGACACCTTAGCGCGATACCTCGGGGAAAATAGCGGCGATGATCTGTCCAGAGTCTATGAGTTGGCAGGTGATATCTGGGTCGATTTAAACACACCTCGTCCACAATGGTATAGGCAATATGTTGGTTTAAACGCCGATTCTGCAGCACAGCGAATATACGTCGGGCTCCTCGGCGGGCGTTCGAACGACCTATCATATTAGCAGCTAGGTCTGCAACGAATCCTTTGGTCAGCTCATGTTCTTAACAGGTTAGTCTAATCAAACCTGGTACTAGCGCTGAGAGTTTGCGATTAGCTTCATCTCGACTCCGAATCTTTTCTTCAGCCGTGCGAGGTTGTGAAGACGCTGTCAGCTTGCCTCCGGGCCATAAATTTTCCCGGAGCAAGGTAACCAGGGGAAGAATGCGACTTTCTTCGAACAGAGATTGTATGCTCTGCCGTATTTTCCTGAGAAAGAAACGTGAATATATGCTGACTGCGGAAAACTTGACAACTGACTGCTCGATTGTATCCCCAAAGACTTGCTGAAGAATGATCACAATTGCTTGACGGCGAAGCCAGTTGTTTTTCTTGTGAAGCTCGAAAATGGCGAGCACCAAGTCACAGATGGGGGCGGAAAAGCTGGATGTGCTTGTTTCTCCGTTCAGTGGCTTAAGATCACCTGGCATCTGCATGAGAGTGTCCAGAGACGTCACTTTTCCAAATTGTCTCATTGCTTGAGCAACAATCTCTTCGTCGTCGATGGCAGAGCCGGCAATCCCGGTGAATTCAGCCACTTGCCGGGTGAGACGCTGGATCATCACATCCAACATCGAAGGCCCAAAGAACATATCATCAATGCTTTCGGTGACAGACCGATACATCGACTGAACGATGTTTCGTCCAGAGAACACCCCTTGTCCTTTGGCAGTGTCATCATTTACCTCCGAAGCAATGAAAGGCGAGTCCCTCGACAGAAACACACGAAGTTCTGTGCTTTCACAAACCACTGGAATTGAAATTAGGTTCTGTAAAGGAGTCAGTAGTGTCGCAAGTCCGAAAGTAAGTGTCACACACTTGCATGTATTTCTCCAAGGCTTGTCTCCTAGTATCAATGAAGTTCCCCGAGAGCGAAGTCACCAGCCGCTTTCCAGGAAAGTCAAGGTTGCGAACTATAGAGTACTCGTCACGAAGCTTGTTGTGCATTCGCAGGAACTCGTTGTACCGCCGGGCAACGACCCAGCCAGATGAGAAAGTTCCGTCCGGAGAAAGCTGTTGCACCTCAACAAGGTATCGGACCACAGACTTTCCTTCCTCCTCAGCGACTGTTGAACTGACGATAGAAACCTTTGTTCTATGCGGTACGAGGCGGTTAGCAGATTCTTGTTGCTCATACTGTGTTTTTTGAAAGTGTAGTTCCCTGAGCTCTCTAGTCATCGAAGCCTTGGCTTTGCGAAGGAGGCGGAGTTCTTGAGTGTCCCCCGTTAATTCAGCCTTATTGATGAGTGAATCAAGCATCGCCGCGTGAACTTCCAACTTTGATATTTTCTTGCCGAGGCGGGCAATTTCATACGAAAGCTGGAGGTCACCAGGTCCTGCAAGTTGAAATGATCCATGTCCAACGGCATGAGGACTCTCCGTCGTGTCGTCTTCTTCATTCTCCTCGTCAGCATCCATATCTTCCTCATCACCGAAAATCCCACGTGGTTTCCTCCCGTCCGGAACTGAAGGGATGATGTTATCTGCCTGCACCCCAGCGTCTTTGGGTTGGCTAGAGTGCTGCTCCGTAGCGATGATATCGGTCAGTGCGGCCTGGATGGCTTCCATACATTCAAACTCATCCATACTGGGTCTCCCATCATCCGGGTCGTTGAAGAGCGGTGCACGTGAAATATCCGAGGATTTGTCCGACAGGGGAGCCATAAGAACATCGATATTGCTGCGAGATGTTGTGGGCGGCGAATAGATCAATGGACCTTGAACCAAGTGAGGATGCTGCGAAGAACGACTCGATGAAGCAATAGACGGTAATGACTCGGAACGTGGGATTGGGGATTTGGTCCAGGATGACACTCCAAAGACCGGCACAGCGGAAGATAAGTCGGGTTGCTGTGGTTTGCTGATAGGCGCAAATGTCTCGGCCTCGGTTTTCACGAACGAGGCATCTTCAATTACTCGAAACCACAACTCTGATTTCTGAAAATCTTCAAAATCACCCTCCATTTCTTGCTCCACCTCTCTCTGGGCCAACATGACACTCCTGCGAACTTTCTTAATCTCGACGACGCTGGGCATCACTTCGTTGGAGGCGTAACCTCGAATGGTATCAACATGCTTTTGCGAGATCGGGGATAAGGAAGGGTGTGGCGGTGTGGCAGAAAAATACAGATCGTTGATTAGGCAAATATCCTCTCGTAAGGTTGTTGAGTTGAATGGGTCTTGAATTGGATCGTCTTCATCGCCAGAAGAGTAATCGACCGATTCCAAAGGATTCTTGAAGCTTTCTACAGTTAGCCAAAACTGCACGAGTAGCGAACGGTGGCGACGATCCATAAATTCCATGAAGTACGAGAGGGAGGTCGGGTTGCCAAGAACCTCTCTGAATGAGACTCGGGAACGTGCGTGCATTTCGCGCGTGACAGCTGTCTGGTTGGATAGAGTACATGAGTGGTCCACGCAGGAACGCCAAGTAAATGATGCCAACCGGATCTTGTTCGCCTCCCAGGACAACAATGCGCTGCTCAACCGTGCGCTTTGCAGTATACAGCCTGTCCAAAAATGCCACGACATCCTCAGTCCTCTCTCCGTTTATCCACTCATCTTTCTCGTGGTTTGCTATATAGAAATTAACTCGTTAGCCTGACATGAGGGTCAAAAGACGTACCAAGTAACAGCCTTGTCCTGCGAATTTCACCCATGACGTCGTTCTTGAGGCGACGCGCGTCCAACAGAGAGGAGCAACGATTGATACTTCGAAGGAAAGATTCAAACTGACGGACGTCGGTCCGAATGGTGATTGCGTCTCCTCCGGGAGTGACTGTCGATGTGATGTGGTGATGGCGTCGTGGTGATTGGGCTTCGAGGACGTTTCGTACTTTGGAGATCAGCTTTCTATGAAGAATGAGCATAGACACGACCCCCGGGTAGAAGGAACATACTGCTGATGTATCGCAGCTCCGGCCTAAGATGGAACTCAGAAGACGACCAAGTGAACATTGAACACTCACCACTTGTTCAATTGTACGATTCCAGAAGTCAGGATCCGTGACCATATTCATGACTGGATAAAGCACAGTGCAGGCTACGATCTCTCGGACCACTGTCTTGAGGACCTTGCTTCGTGCTTCATTCTCTGGGAGGATATAAGGGAGGATCCGGTCTACTATGCCCCTCAGATGCATTTCCTCGCTCTGTTTGGTGAAGGTAGACGAAAGATTGTCTACAGCGGGATGTAACCTTTCACCCTTTCCGACATAACGACTAGCCAAAAGCATATCGAGTTCCTCTGACTGGGTGAGGTGACGCTCAAGGCCCGCGCCGCGAAGAGCGACCTCTGACTGACGGTACTGTTCAATATGAGAGGTGACCTTGGGAAGGATCCGTTTGACGAGGAGGGATGGAACATCGATGGTCGTTGTACGCCGCAGGAGCTCCTCGAGTGCCACATGCAAAGTCGTTGATACGGCGGTCGGGAACGAAGGGGAGGACGAGATGTCCTTGTACCAGGACAAAACAAAGTCGCGGACTATGAGAATCATGATCTCGTTCAGGTTGGAGGACACTACAGGCATGTCGGGACATAACGAAGGTAGGGACTGAGGGGACTTGTGTGACCATTGGGAGCGGGTGAGGACCACCTGCCACGCGGCGGGGGTTGAGAAGGCAAGAGGACGGGCGGCATGAGAGAGCGGATTTCCGGGTGCAAGTACCTTTGAATCGAGCCTGTATGCGAGGTAAAAGTGCGCCAGGAGACAAGATATGGCCACGAGGACGACGAAAAGCGGAGTGAAGAGGAGGAGGGCGAGCGGAGAGGAAAGGATGCGGAGGACCACTGGGACGGAGACGGCGAGGATACCGACGAGGAGGACGGTCCTCGTCGTGATCACAGGGCCATTTTCATAGTCTGGCATCAAGTCCGCATCATCAATGACATGTCCGACACTGCTTTGACCGATACATATATAACACGCGACACTACGCGACCGAACTCGCTCCCCGCGTACATACATAAGCCTCGTTGGCGCCGCCGTGCTGCGTACACTCGGCCCATAGAATGTCCTCCACGCACGGCACGTCCCGCCCTCTCTCCACTGCAGAAGGATTCGCATGCGGTGGTCTTGCGGCCAGTATTGCGGCAAGTCACCCTCAAATACTCCCTTGCGCGCTCGTTTCTCATACAAACGAACAGGTTACATTCTCTAATATCCCAGAAGTCGCAAAAACGCGTCTGCAACTTCAAGGCGAGCTAGCCAAGAGTGGCGGTGAAAAGGTTTACAAGAACGCTATTGATGTTTTCGCAAAAACGTGGAGAAACGAAGGCTTCCGAGGTCTACAACGAGGTCTCGGCACAGCGGTGAGTTCGCCGTGTACTTTCATGGTATCGCCCTCATATTTTTCCAGTATGCATACCAGGCAAGCACTTTCACTTGTTTTACCTCTTCGTCCTCAGTGTGACCCCTTCCCAGATTCTCCTCAACGGTTCACGCTTAGGTATTCAATATTGTCTATCCCGGCTTGCAAGGCTGAAACAATCCAGGATTTTATGAGCCTTTTCGCCGGACGATCAACCGCGTCATAGGCAGGCCTGTGACCGACCAAATACCTCTGACGTCTGTAGCAGCCGGCGCTGCTAGTGGGGCAGTAGGCGCTGCCATCGGAAATCCACTATTCCTCATCAAGGCTCGCATGCAAGTTAGTTTCAACTCGATAGGCTTTTTCACACATAAAAATGACTGACCATCATCATAAAGGCGTATTCTCCCGCATTGCCAGTCGGCACACAGCATCACTACAAAAACTCCTTTGACGCACTCTCGACGATATTTAGAGCCGAGGGATTCCGAGGATTCGTCCGTGGTATAGATGCTGCTATTCTTCGAACTTCCATGGGCTCTTCTGTCCAACTGCCGACCTACAACTGGACCAAGAACCAACTCGTCACAAACGGTATCTTACCCGCCAACAGCATCTGGACTTACCTGGCTAGTAGTTCTGTATCGGGTGTTTGTGTGGTATGTTATGAAGCAACGCGCAAGTCAAACTTCTAATATCCTAGACAGTGCATCGTAATGCAACCGGCAGACACAGTGAGTACACTAGGCTTTCCACAGTACCACCGTTGACCCCCATCAGGCTCTCACTCGGCTGTATAACCAACCAACAATACGGTTACCTAATGGACGTTTACAAGGTACACTATACAAGAATCCTATTGACTGTCTCTGGAAGACATTCAAGACCGAAGGGGTATTTGGGTGGTATAAAGGCAAGTAGATTTGCCACCTGTCCTCATGGTGATTTACCTTTCTTCGAAACAGGTTCCACCGCACATTTTCTGCGCATTGCTCCACACACGTAAGTGCTAGCATGGAGGACATTTCTGGTTTTGCTGAATCAATGCCATACAGAATCATTACCTTGACTGCCAACGATATCATTCTTAGTCTTTACAAGGAATTCGTAATTAAGCGAGGGGTGTTATAGGCGTTGAGCACATCTAGACATGCTTTACAGACTAGTGCCAGAGACTTGGTGCTGTGTTTTAGACCTGACTGTTTCAAATATTACATTCTCGCCTATTGGCGCCGAAGGGCTCGTAGCGCAGTGGTAGTGCGTGTGATTCCAGACAAGGAGTATCCACAAGGTCATCCGTTCAATCCGGGTCGAGCTCATTTCATTCTTTTTCTTCAACCCACTCGATCAGACTGCTGGTGCTGATCAAAAGCGCGAAATTAGTTGATTAGGCACCGTTTATAGGAGTCGACCCAAATCAGGACATGTATACGGCCCAGTGCGGAAGTCAGTACAAAATACATGACAGGTTATTTGACCAATGTCCATTTAGAATTCTTCCTTGTGCTCAAATACACTTCTCCGTTTGAGGAGCGATCCATCCATGCCGACGCCTGTGTGGGCACCAAGTTTGTCACCTGGTGAACCGCCCGGCGCCGATGCGTCAGACTCGAGTCATAGATAGGAGCGAGTAACTCACAAGATATCGTTGACCGGGTACAAAGGGACTTTGAGTGCAACCCTCGGTTACCGATACCCCGGGAACATCCCAAACAGTAACTTGCGCCGTTCGCTTCGACGGATACTTGTACGTTCTAGCATCATTGACGGCAATCACACAGAAAGCCTTCACGTCGCGTGAGGGACAGATTGACTGACATTGTATCAGCATCTGACAGAGTCCTGAGAACCGACACGTCATACCTCGAGTTCTTGTTCAATCTCCTTCGAAACAAGATCCTGCTCCTGAACAGCTCTGTCTCGGATATGTCGGGCCAACCAACCAGCATCTTCGTGGCCGATGGACGATATGACGCTCTTGGCTGCCTCGATGTCTTCCTGCAAGGTATCGTATATGTCATAAGTCTTGTCGGGTGGACCATCTGTTAGACTATTAATGTCCAGCACTCGTGTAACAATGTATGGCCTCACCTTCTTGACTGGGTCTGAATTTCGAGCCTGCACGTTGCTCAAGGCGCTCTGCATAGTCGAGCATCCTATACCTGCGCTTTTCATATTCAACCCACACCTTTGAAGCATGCGATTCTCGCTTCGTCTGTAGGCACTGAGTAAGCAGGTCAATGTAGACTCTATGCGCCACACCTTCCATTGCGTGCTTAGTTTCAACTCCTCTTTTACATCATGCGGTCCTACTCTTTGTTTCCGACCATCGGTGTCCTCGACGAATTCGATGTACGCAACAGGATATGCCTATTCGAATGTCAGGATCCAACACCTGGAACCAGGTACGGTCACACCTTCATTACTGTGAGCACCATAACAGCAACGTTGCCGCCATCCGCTGTCAAGCTGTTTAGTGTCGCAACGAACGGTCCACGATGGAAACCAAGCTTTGCATGCCACGGCGCCATGTGGGTTGAATTCCCAGTCAACATGAGAACATTGGAGTTGTAGGCTTCCAAGATTTCAGAACCTTCCTTTCGCTCCGCCGAGAGCTACAGTGACTGAATGGAGCGAGCATATCTTTCAGGGTGGCTGAACTAACCTTTGCACCAGCTATAGCAATTTTCCGACCTATCTTTATTTTTCCCTTTCTTACACCTCGCGCTAGTGGGGCATCGATTCGCGCACGTAGCCTATACCAGCCATCAGTGACCTCGAGCTCAGGATGGCTTTGAGCTGCAGCAATCTCTTCGGAACCACCAGCAGGCCAAATTATGTCGGAGATGCAGAGTACCATCGGCGATTCAGCCGATGCATCCCTGATTGTTATTAACCGCAATGGTGGGCGGGAGGAGCTATTCAAGTCCCGTTCGTATCTGACAGCATATATGAACTGCAAAGTCCGAGTCTTTCGGATCTGTCTGCTGACCTGTACATCAACTGACGAATAATTTCTGACCAGCACCAACGTTTCTTCAAAGGATCACTCTCGCCCACAGGATCGAGAGCAACCATACCGGCCAATTTCCAGAGAACTAGAGGCCAGTGATTGTCGACCCACGCTTGTTTAGCAAGGGTGCAGCCCTTTGCGTGTAGTTCTTCCAGCACGGCTAAGCGGTCTAATACAAGAGAAGAGGACGGATCGGGCGGATTTGGAGGAGAGCGAGAACGGGCGGAGAAAGCGTAGAAAGGGGCTGTCCGAGGGTTCACTTGACTAAGTTCCTTGAAATTTCTAGGGCAGACTATCAGGATGGACTGAACGGCCGAAGGGACAAAAAACAGACATTCCCATATCCTCGAGTTGTTTGGCGCTGTAGGCTTGTGGCCGCAAGCCAGACGCGGCGAGTGTTTGCCGGCCAGGAGGAGGGGCTGATACAAAGTTAAGTTCCGGGGAGGGGAATTATAAGCTGTGCTCACTGAGATCAAAGATCCTGCTGTCACTAGTCCGCTTGCTCGGTCGTAGTGACGAGGAGACTGAAGGTGGATAAACACGGTTCATGATTGTCCTCGGATGAGAGGGAGTTGGTGGAAGCTTTATATTTTCAAGTACAAATGCTCTCGGAGTGGCAGATTTCACGACAGTTTTGAACGGCGTAACAAACTTTGGTCTCGTCGAGGCACCATGTCTAGGGGTAAAACCCAAAGGTTTTTGACTCGCGACATGGTTCGCGACCAAAGACGGGCGTAAGGGAGATACAGCCGGGGTGACTTGAGAGGGGACGGCAGCAGATGAAGGATAGCCGCGGAGAGGTGAACTGATGCTGGGAGTTGATGCTTGTGGATGCGGCCGCATGGAAGGCGTTGCACTAATAAAGGGTGATTTGAAAGGTTTGGTTTGTTGTTTGCTGCCTAGACTCTGCAACGCGCTGTATGATATGGAGGGTGTCGGTTCTGCATTTGCAGATCTGAAGAGGGGAGCAGGGGTAGGTGTCTCGGGTGCCTGCACAGAGGCGTATGCATCTCTTGCAGAGGAGAAAGTTGCCCGTGGAGGAGACACTATCTGGGTGGAGCGGTCAGAATCGGGTTCATTGTGTGGTGGAAGTTGATCGGGAAGGTGGACCTCTTCCTGCCATTTCTGCATCTTCTCTTCAGCCTCGCGCAGGGCAGCGGCTGACGGGATGAAGAACGACTTGGCGTTTTCACCCTTGGTAGACGGCCTGTGGAAGCCGGGCACTGCTGTCGTAGCTGCGCTGAAGCCAACGGACGAATTAGACGTGTTGAACCACGCAGCATAGTCGACCTCTGGGGGCGCGTCGTCCGGCTCGGATGACCTGTCTATCGCAGAGGCACTCGCGAAAGGTGCGTATATGCGCGGTGTTTGGGTTGTCTGACACGGGTTGAAGGGGTTTTCGTCATCGTCGACGGGGACGCGGATGGTAGCGGCGAAAGATGCATCGACGGAGTCAAATGCGTCGATGTCGTCTTGGCTGAGTTCGCCTACCTGATCGTCGAATGTGGGCGAGGATAGACGCATTCGTTTTGCGGGGGGTGAGCGGGACATGATGGTGGATGTCTACGCGCGCCTGTCACATGACCCAGGATATGGAGAGATGGAGAGGTGGTTTTGCCAAAACATACTCCCCTGCCTCGCCCGTCGACCGCACAGGTCCCCCGCCACCACCTCTGCCCCAATGAATGGCTCCGCACCTCCCCCTCGTACCCCAAAGCCACCCCCAGCCGGTCCCGCACCGCCCGCACCGCTCGTCTCTCCTCCACTTCCCCCCGCCCAGTCCGCCGTCCCCGCCCGCCCCCCGCCCCACCCACCCGCAGTGAACGGCGCTCAGAAACCAAAGAAAAAGAACGATGCCCCCGTCGATCCCGCAGTCATGTACGAGAGTCTCAAGAATCGCATCGCTGCCCTCGAGGAAGAGGAGGTGCTCGAGGAAGAGGAGGAACGACGGTTTGGTCTGCACATCCCCCCTCCCTCCCTCCATTCACCCCTTCTCATACTCCCCTAGCCGAGGAGGCCGTCAAGTCGGTCAGAGGTATGGGCGAGAACGCCATCCACGCCAAATACATCGAACTAGTATGTGTTCGTGATGAACGCACACTCCCTTCACCCACCCCCGCCGATATAGTTCGCAGAACTCAAGAGGCTCGAACGGGATCATGCAAAGGAGAAGCAAAAGCTTGTCAAGGACAAGGATGCCGGTTCGTCCCTCCCAAATCTCCTGCCATCCATCCCCCCTCACACCGATGCTCAAAGCCAAAGGTCAGCTAACAAAGGCAAATCAGACGAAAGCAAAAATGGAGAACATAGCACGAGAATTGCAAAAGGTGACCCTTTACAGCCCCTCCCAAGAAATCGCTAACAGCGCGTGCAGGATAACAAGCGACTCCGGGTGCGCCGCAATTCCTCCAACTCTCCCCCGATATCTAACGACCATCTAGGAAGACAGTAAGCGCCTAGCACAGTGTGTAGAAGAAGCTCAGGAAGAGGTACCTAGGTCCCTCTCGAGCCCGTCTGCTTGCTTGACACTTCATAGATCGTGCAAATGAAGAACGACATGGCTAAACGAGTGGACAAGGCAAAAATCCAGGACATGAAATACCGCGAAATGCCGGACATTGTCGTCAAAGTCGTGTGTCGTTATCGTGCGGAGCTTTTCTTCAAAATTTCACGCAAAACCAAACTTTCCAGACTCTTCAACGCCTGGACAGATAGAATGGAAGGGACGGCCGCGAAAAAGGGTGACGGGAAAACCGCCACAGGTACTGGGGCCCCTTTGAACGGATCGGCGAAATCAGAAGTTGCGAGCACACACTCCTGGAATTCCACCAGTACATCATCCATGCAGTTTATATTCTCTCATAATGGGCGGACACTCGATGCAGACCATACGCCAGAGGAACAAGGGATGGAGGACGGAGACGAGATTCTTGCTGTAGAACTCATGGATCTTACCGAAGGTTCTGGTCTAGATGCTTGGGTAGGTTGGCGTGAAAGTACAGAGCATGATTTTTCACGCTAGTTTTCAGGATGAACTGCCCGAACACCGACGCCAGAAGCTAAAGAAGAACTGGACAGACGATCCTGTGGAGTAAGTTGTGGGCTGACCTTTCTTGTAGTCGTTTTCTGAACATCCGCTTAGAGCTAAACGTTCACTGGAGGATATTTTCGATACCGTGTACGTCTTTGTACATCACCATCATGGTTGCCTCACAAAATTTCGACAGCGTGCGGGAACGCCTGAAAGAAGTACTTCGCCAATACGAGCTTCGTGAACGACATTTTGAGTGTGTAATTCGATCAAAGGAACTCGAAGTATTACTTTCTCGAGCTCGAGCCGCGGAGCAAAAGCAACTTGCAGACGGTGAAAAGAGTCGAGCCGACAGGGCTGATGAAGAGGTTAGCTACCATGTTTTATTGTGTTTTGTTCCTATGATCTAACAGACTCAGGCTCGACGTCTTCGAAAGGAGCTCGAGGATGCACAGCATAACCAGACGATGCTCATCGACAAGCTCATCACATGCTGCAAAGAGGTGAGCACGGCTTCATCGTCTCGAGTGCTTGTGTTAACGGACGAACAGCCGAATGCGGAGCGCACGCAGCGCCTATTTTCGTCACTTCGAGAAGAGCTCGAGAAGCGAGGTAAGATGTCGGACAGTAATGGTGTAGGCAGCTGAATGTGTACTGTAACGCGAGCGGGTCCGTGCAATACACGTCAGGCAAACGATCTACGCCAATTCGAGTGTACACCAGTTGATCAGAGAGAACAGTGTCCAACTTATGAGCCGTAACTGATGAGTCCAGTGAAGTATTTATACATACAAGTACAGGTTAACGTGAACGACATGTTTTACAGCAAAGCGTCCAATTCCTCGAGATTCTCAACGTAACCGGACTTGGTGAAGGTCTTGCCTTTAACATCCTCTAATCCTTCTCCTGCGTACGTGACAAGTGGCGAAAGCTCAATTTCGACACCTTCCTTCAAACGTGCACCCGCGGTCTCCAAGAATCGTCGGTGCTGATCCAAAAGATCGCGCCTACTCGTCTCTGGATCATCTGACCCAGTGCCAGGCGCATTCTTCAGGGGACTAAACTCTTCCCTCCGAGCGACCTCGAGAACGGCGAAATTCTTTGTGAACGGGAACACATCGAATACAAACAGCTCGAGCTTCATGCCGTTTGGCTTGCTAGGTTTGACAACTTCTCCGGTCTGCAAGTCAACCGTCGGGATCTTCTTGCGCGCAATGTGATAAGCGAGCTCGTGCTCGAAAGACTCGACCAACTGAAGGAAAGCGGTGGTGTAAAAGTGATTGGCAATGTTGCCAGCGTTGAATAGGAGTTCCCCGGTCTTTGGATTGCGGAGTTCGGCTTGCTCCTTGGTGATTTCCGAGTACTCTACAACGCTGAACTTGTCTCCCCGGCGAGCAACGACGCCGACCGACTCCGTCGGTGATGTCTTTGGCACCACCTTGGCGGCACAATCGGCCTGTCTGGCTATGCAATAGCCGAGGAAGACAGGATCGGCAACCTTGACGAGACAGTTGTCGACACAGTATGCGTGAACATACTGGATGCGGCGATCGACGAGGTCAGAGAGGACTGTACGCGACTTGTCGGATGGGGACAAGGGAGCGCGCGTAGCCGCGTAGAGACCACCGTTGCCATCAGGAGCAACAGCGACGCGGGAGGTGGTCTCGAGCATGAATTTACCCTCCATGGTGAGGCAGGGCAGCGTACCTATAAAGTATGCAAAATCAGATAATGGCGGGATGTATACGATCAAGACCTGTTACCTTGTTCGAACACGATGACGTTCTTCCCATTGAGGCCAAAGTAGTTGTTCTTGGCGAAGAAGGATTCCGTCTCGCGGCGAGTTGGACCGCTGGTCATCACATACCAGGGGACGACGACGGAACCCTTGGGCTTTCCAAATTGGGCCTCGGCGACGATCTGGAGACGAGCGATGCGCTCGGCTTGGTACTGGAAGAGGGATTTGTGGGAGGGGAGGCCGATGTCGTAACAGCCTTTAGGAGCAGAGCTGCCGAGCCTTGTGCCCTGACCACCAGCCATCAAAAGAACGCCGACTTGGCCATTTGCAACGGCCTGGAGACCAATCTGCCTCCATTCGCCTGCTTTGGCAGGGTTAGCGGACACGGACTCGCTCGCATCAACAGGAAGGGGCTCGATGGAGTCGGCGACGCGATGGGGATCGGTAGTGTTGCTTTCGGAGGAAGTGGCCTTTTCGTAAACTCTGTTTACTCGCTCGACGTCGATGCCGTCGAGCTGATGGGTGAGGGCACTACGCCCTGCTTCTGTAAGCTTTGACCAGAAGGTGAAGAGATGGTCCTGGCCAGCAGCCTGGTATCTATCGCGGATATTTTCAGCGGCCATCGCGCTAAGATCGACAAGATATGGTATACGGGAAAGGTGGCGAGAGGAATGAAGGCGATGATTGGGCTGAAGTATTTAAACCTGTTGGCATTCCAGTTCGGTAGCATCCGAATGGAACCGTATATACAGCCGACACAGAGGTGTAATATTGCAACACGCCCAGAGCGAGGCACGCGGGTGAGTTAGTACATACTTACTCTCCACTTGACAAGTCTCCGATTTTCGAGAATTTCACGTTGCCAAGTACCCGATCCTTCTTGCCCACCGTACTTGGCTCTACTATGTAATACAACAGTGCTTTCTGGGGGATCTACCCAGTATCCCGTTCAACTTCCGCATCAACGCAACGGTTGGCTGGCGAATATAAATTTGTAACCAACCGAGAACGCACGTTCTTAAGTAACCTTCGAATTCTTTCATGATGACGTGATGCTGGCATGCGACAGAAACCAAAATTCAAGTCTACCATTCAAGTTCAAGTCGACCCTCCTGGGGTAACGAGGGGTGTATGCCAGAATCAAAGAGTGGATACATACTTGTATCTTAAGCGCCGTGAGTCTACCTTGAAGCTGACCTTGTCCTAGGTGACCATCACGGGCTGCACCACGAGCCATCATGTCAAGTTCAAACGCTCAGATCATCCTTCTGTTGATTTCTTCCGAGAAACCCGACGACCGCATCCTATCCAAGTACATTTATCCTATCGCCAATCGCATCGGAGGAAATCGTGAAGAGAACTCCCCGCGGATGCCTTGGCAATTGCCTTGTAGGCTGCTGAGCGGCCACATCCCATGCCCTCTTCCTGCTATCGGAAATAATTGGAATGGTATAGTATGGCCGTTCCCTTCCCGGCCAGTGGTGCCCACACGACGCTTCTGAGTGCCTGTATAAATTGGGTGAGACGCCTCACTCTATCCGAACGTACTAACTTAGTATTACTAGGTACTGGTAATCAGACGTTTGGATCCAGACTAAGTACCCGGGACGCAGCCAAACCATATTATCCGAACGACAGAATGTGACAATTATTCGTGTTGGTCCCGAACACGGCATTGTCAATGTTGTGTTGTCAATTGTCGTACAAAGAATGTTCCGAATCATGCTCGGCTCCCTCATCATTACGCTAATTACGATCGGACACATGACCTCGGCAATACAGCGCCTGAGGTGATCTTCGATCCCCAATTACAAACCCGACCCTGCCGTGTCTATAAATTGCAGACAACGTGAACTTCCTTCGTTGCATTGTCCGTCGTTCTTTTTTTTCGCTCTTTCTCCCTCATCCATTCAATGCACAGACTCCTTGCCTTGGCCTTCGTAGGATTTTCCTTCGCAAAGTGTGCCTTCTCCTTCACCCCTGGCTTTCCATATGGATCCCAGAAAGTCCGCGGTGTAAACCTCGGTGGGTGGCTCGTCCTCGAGGTGTGTATGCAAATGTTGCACAGGACTTTGTTCTCTTCAATGATGTACCACTTGCTTCATAGCCATGGATTACCCCAAGCGTTTTTGACAACACTGGAAACAATGCCATCATTGACGAATGGACGTTTGGTCAATATCAGGATTACAACACGGCGTTGAGTGCTCTGCAGAACCACTGGAACACGTGGATCACCGAAAGCGACTTTGTTGCCATCGCTAATGCAGGGTATGGAATTTCCTCTTTGGAGCACTTTTGTTGACGGAGCTGATCGATTTCCTCCCAGATTGAATCACGTACGCATTCCAATTGGCTACTGGGCATTCGAAGTCGGCCCTGGGGAACCGTACATCCAAGGACAGTTGCCCTACCTACGGAATGCAGTACAATGGGCCGGAAACCATGGATTAAAGGTCATTATTGATCTCCACGGCGCGCCGGGGAGCCAGAATGGGTTTGTGTTTCATATGCTCCATGTCGCATGATACCGATTATCTTCATAGGTTTGATAACTCTGGCCACAAGATACCATACCCTACCTGGCACTCAAACCAAACTAATATCGCTCGGACCGACAACATCATCAAAACGATTGCCTCCATGTTTGCTGGTCAGCCGAACGTTGTTCCTATCATCGCACCCCTGAACGAGTGAGTTTTCTATGTGCAAGACTGCAACGAGTTACTCATATTTATGACGCCAGACCTGCCGGGTATGATGGCGATGCCGTTCTCGATGCCGTGAGGCAGTACTGGTTAGATTCCTGGGGCAACATAAGGTGATCTCAATATCTTGGTCTCCATGCCACGCGGACATTTATCTGGTCCCACAGATACCCGCTTGGCACGAGCCAGCAAAGCAATACCGTTGAGCTTATCCACGACGCATTCCAGCCTCTCAGCTATTGGGCTGGTTGGGAGACCCCGCCCAACTTTAACGGAGTAGCTATGGATACCCATATTTATCAAATGTTCAGCGATGCCGTGAGTATATCTGAGTCGCAGTTATTTCTACCTTGTGTTGTGTATTGACAAAAAGGCTATTATCAGGAAAATGCAATGTCTAACCAGCAACACATCAGTGCTGCTTGTCAGTATCAGTCCACTCTCGCGGGCTTTGATCTTTGGCTTCTAGTGGGTGAATGGACACCTGCCATGACTGACTGTGCCAAGTATTTGAACGGGCGTGGCGAACCTTCGCGCTATGCGACCACGGTCGGAAGTTGTAACGGCCTGACTGGCAGTGGATCCACCTTCAGTTCGAGCTACAAGACGTTCCTCCGACAAATCTGGGAGGCACAGGTTATTTCATACGAGAAAGCTGCTGATGGCTGGCTGCAGTGGACGTGGAAGACGGAGGATGCTGACGAATGGTCATACCAAGCTGGACTCAACTACGGATGGATACCCCAGAACCCTACCAACTACATGTACCCAACCATCTGCGGGTAATTTGTTGTGTCTCTTTACAGTCTTTACGTTGTCATACGGAGGATGTTTTTTGGAAATTAGTGAATTTCAATTGACGAACATAACCTAGTGAGATGTCAAAGAATCCAGGTAATGGAATAGGCATTGAACTCAAGCTCCTGCGACACCGTATTTGCGAAGTGTCGCTTGCCAATCACCCAGCTCTCCTCTGCCCATCGTAACTATAGTCGCTTTGTTGCCAGAATGCGGGCCAAAAAGGCGATTCGCAACTCGTTTGACACTCTCGGGGGAGACCCTGTCAATTGCCGCTGTCATGTCTGTCACGGGTATCTTGCGTCCGTGCACGAGGATCTGGAAAAAATTGATCAATCCATCTTGAACGCGCCACAGCTTTTCTGTCCCACCTGACGGCCGAGGTCCTCAACCTCCACTGCCCTACTCTCCAGCGCCATCATCAAACTGGATTGGAGTTGATTCTTCGCGCGCTGGAGCTCTATCTCCGGCACGCTTTGGTATACCAACAGACTAATCTGGTGCACGAGATGGGGGAGAATTTGGGTGGGTGTATTACCCCGCTGTTTGGGGATGTCAGGTACAAAGGACGCCCACAGTCCAAAGAGTGATGAGTCTGTGTAAATGTGGTGGAAGGATGCGCAATGGTCTATCTGAGGGAAATGGTTGAGGATGTGCGTATATAATCGGGAATACATTCCCTTTCCAGGACCACCTAGGGAGAGTGAGAAGCAAATCACACGAGAGGAATGCGAGCCTTACCCGCTGAAAAGCTGCCCCCACCCCCAAGAAGCACTTGCATTGTTGCAAGTGTGTAGATATCCTCGTCATGAATACCAACACCCTCGAATGCAAGGTAGAGGTGATCAAAATCTACCGTATTGCTTGGGATGTGTCTAATACCACCGACATAATGTAACTGCGGGTTCAATAGAGGGGGTGCGTCTCCTGACGTAGAGGTTGGGTACATGTACGACGATGCCGCACGTGTGAGTGACTTGTATATTGACGGTGACGAAGAAGGCAGGAGATGTGGTGGTACGCTTTGAACGGTGGTGGATGATCGTGGAGAGGGTGGCGCAGGAGATGGCAAAGGTTTGAGCGTCGAAAAATGCTTGTCAACAAGTTCAACCAATTGCTCATGTTGCATTCCAGCGCCCGCTATGACCATACGCTCTGGACGGTACCAGTCCGAGATACAGTGACGGAGGAGGTCACCAGTGATGAGACTGATGCGGTCATCCGGGCAGACCAGTGGGTTTCCGAGGCCTTTTCCGCCGTACGCGACTCCATGGAGTATCTCGGGTAATACCATTTCTGGCTTATTGCTGATTTCCCGAATTTCATAGAGAGCAGCATCTTTCTGGACCTCCAGTTCCTCCGCCAGAAAAGCAGGATTTAGGACCGTGTCGGATATTAGAGAGAGCGCTAGAGTGGTTGCCTGATCAAAATGGGAGGACTGGTACATGATGGATTCACGGGAGGATGAACACATAATTTGACCTCCAAGTCGGTCTATCGCCGCAGCCATATTGGCTTCAGAGAGAGAATGGGTTGACTGCAAGTTTTAGTGTTAGGCACAAACAACCTAGTAGCAACATAAGGGGTACCTTGAAAGCCATTCTGTCTAAGAAATGGCTGGCTCCCGATATCGATGGAAGTTCATAGCGCGACCCTGCGTCGATGTAAAGCCCCACGGATGAAAAATGACCGGGAGTAGACTCCGTAGCGACCCGAATCTTGTTGGGAAGTGTGGTTATCTGCAATGGCGGCAACGATGCTTGGGATATGTGTCGTTGGTGCAGGCGCACCTTTCCATGGCGTATGACTGAACCTGCCGCTCTCTTCATGGGTAGTGAACTTTGACAAGCTGGGAGCTTCTCACGGTGGCCAAAATGCCCCCTTATGTAATACAAAGAGGGTATTGAGATATTACGGAGGAAAGAAAAAGCAAAGTAAAGAGTGTAAACATTGGGTGTTAGTGCGACGGTTAACTACCAAGGATGTCAAGAATTTTATTTTATTTCACAAAGAGAAACGAAAAAACGAGACCCCACCGTGGTTCGAACACGGGACCGCACGATCTGCAATCGTATGCTCTACCACTGAGCTATAGAGTCTCTAATTCGAGGGCGATCTGTCAGACTCAAAACTCTTTGTGCTGTCTAGTACTACCAATGTAATCGCGCGAGCTAATCCATGTCTTCCCCCACTGACCACTTAACAAACTCCAGAACCTCTACTCCTCCACCTTCCTGTGCTATCCCACGTTCGCGGCCCCATTCTCGCAAAGCGGCACCGACAGTGACCTGTCCCCCGCTCGCCATGAATGGTTGATTGTACAACGATGTTTCATCCGCTGTGGATTGGACGGACAACGTCTCAAAACCAGTGATCTGACGAGCGACGGCACGCTCAAGTCGTTCAAGGTCCTGCACGAAGGTTTTCGATGCAAGATGATTCACAAGATTGGGGGCCTTCAACGCAAGCACAGCAAGTGATCCAATACGACCGTGAAAGCCAGAAGATCCATGCAAGTATGAAGCTAGCCGCAACCCGAGGGTCCCAGAGTGACCCTGGAGAGGGTTGTGAACCACAGCAACTGCGCGTTTCAGAGATACCCTTTCGCCGACTTTTGCAATTAGATCCTGAATGGAACCAGACACCGTAGAAGGTGGTCGGAGATTCGAGTTTTTTTGCGAGAGGAGAGGGGCGTCATTAAGGAGGTCCAGTGGGCAGGGTTGAATGAAATTCGATGAATGAACGTGTTCTGTGAGGAATGCAGTGGTATGTGCAATGTCGGCAGCAAGTTGGGTGAACAACTCGTTTCTCGCGACAAAATCGGTTTCACAGTTCAGCTCGATCATGGCTGCCCGAAGTACGCCACCGTTGAGCGTTGAGGACGACCTGCCAGAAGAGAGTACGCAAACGCTAACGAGTCCCTCTCGTGCTTCGCGTCCGGCGACCTTGGCAGCCTTTTGAGCACCGGAAGTGGTCAGATCCTGCTGCAACCACTCCAGCGCCGCCTCTAAATTGTTCCCTCTTGCACTAAGCGCTTCCCGAGCCTTGGAAATCGGGACGTCTGTCAATTTTCGGAGCTGAGCGACCAACTGTAACGAGGGCTTGGAGGTAGTCGAATACATGATGTATTTCGGAGTGCGACGCGTCAGCAGCGTTTGCTTGAATTTTCGCCGAGTGATAGGCAGCAACATGGCGGCCCAGATGAAACGTTGAACGAGTTGGGGAGAGTTTGAAAATTCTTGAAGCTGAAACAGTGAAAGGTACACACTAATACTACTACTTGCGCTCACGTGAGTCAAAAATCTTTCCGTGCTGTTGGCAAGTCCACAGTCATTCATTCTCCTCTCCGATGGACTTCGACTTCAAGCTTCCTTCTACCGTTCCTCAAGACTTGCTCCTCATTCAAGACCTGATAGGAACTCTTCCTCCACTCAACGTCTCTAAGAAGCCTGTTCCAGATTCGCCAGATTCCAGTAATGATTCCATTACCAGCACAGACGGTGAAGCAGAAAGTGAAGATGAGGTAGAGGCAGGTCTTGCTGCTCGTGATGACGACAGCGGAATGTCAGCGTGAGTGTCTCGATGAGCATCTCATCAAAAGGCATATTAACTTCAATCGTCAGAGCCACATCAGATTCGGCATCACCTTCGGACTCAGAGTTAGATGCAAGCTCCTCTGATTCGGAAGAGGGAGGTGAATACGCGGCGCCTCAGCGGCAAAGACCTCCGGATGACTTTGAAGATGAAGAGTCCGATGTGACAGCAGCTGCTACCTATCTCCAGACCAAGAATGAGATTGTCGACGCAAACATCATGGTCCCCACCATTTCCGAAGTTGAACCATGCGACACACTGGAGAAAGTCGGGGAAATTATGAGTATCGTCGGGAACATTGTGATTGTGAGGGGACTCCCCGTGGATCATGTAAACTCTTTGTCCGAGCGCGCGCTTGATGCCGAGTCCTTGCTGGTATTTGACGACCGAAAGGTTCTTGGATACGTGAGTCACTTTACTTTCTCTTTCGGTCTATGTTCACTCTTACCTGTGGTGCTAGGTATACGAAACGTTCGGTCCAACATCCCAGCCATTTTATCAGGTTAAATTTAACCAACACTATCCGCTGGATACCGACAAAGTTTGGTTGTCCCGCGAGGTATTCCATGTTCCACAACGAAGTCACTTTGTGTTCGTAGGCCATCTCAAAAAATTACGTGGCAGCGACGCCAGTAATATCCACGACGAAGAACCCGCAGATGACGAGATTGAATTTTCTGACGACGAGAAAGAGGCTGCCTTCAGGGCTCAACGCAAGAAGAGGTGAGCATAATAACAGTATTCGAGATTCTCGATGACGCGTTATTACAGGCGCGGACGCTCTGTATCATCATCTAGACAACCTACCCCAGTAGCATCTCGGATCCATATCGACGATATGGCTCAGGACACATATCGTGGCTCCAACCCATATGATGCTCATGGCCCTTATGATGATGACTATCATGTCACAGCACCGTCGCGACCACCACCCGTACCGTATGACGACCCGTATGCTGACGTTCCCACTTCAGATGTTCGTGTACGTCCCATGGAAATGAATGGTGAATTTGGAAGGGGGCCTAATTGGGAGGGTGGTGGAGACGGTCCTAATGCATCCCGCGGACGTATTTCCAGTTGGGGTACACGTGGAAGGGGAGTTCGGAATCATCAATTGTGGAGTACCTCAAGGCGAGGATATCGTCTCAACCCTATTGCATCCCAACGAACGTTCGACTCGGATGCAGGTCAGTCGCTTCCAGTGGCCTCGCGGATGGTCGAACGTGCGACAGGGTATGGACAAATTGGGCATACAATTGCCCCTCATCCCCTTGGTCCACCGGCCTCGAATGCTTGGCTTTCTCCGGAGACCAACAATATCCAAGGTTACGGACAATCTTTCATCCAGCCACACATCAATCCCAGATTCGCATCTATGTTCGGACTCAACTTTCCATCGGGGTCCATGATTCCGTGGGCTTCTCAGAATGCACAGGACCACACGTTTCCGACACAACATTGGGTTGACACATGGACAATGCACGGTAGCGCTGGTTCTGAAGGTGAAGGGGATACGTATAGACCGATGTAGTCCAGCATCCGCAGAGCATCGAATTGGATATATTGGCAAGCACCTCGCTCTCAGCACCGTCCGGGTTGACAAAACTTACCGGAACAATTCATCAAAGAAATCATTTGCGGGCGTTTAACAGGGTTGAGGCTATTCTTGGATCCGGTCGCGCTGGGCATATCTCTGAGCCCATATGGGCGGCCTTCGAGATGCATGGACAGTCGCAGTGAACCGTACGCGAAGCTGCCATATCGATCAACATTCCTTGTGCCATCAAACTAGAGAAAGGTGGCCTTACACCAACTCTGATAAGGTGCCAGATCTATGCCCGCGTCCACCAGCATAAATACCTGGGTCTTGTAAAGCTCGGCATCCTGTTCAAAATGAAGTTCTTTATCCTGTTAGCTCAACTTTTCGGGTTATCGCGAGCGACGACCATTCCCCGCCTCTTGGACAATATCAGCTCCGGCTGTTTCACATCCGGACCGGCCTCTTGTCAGAATACACCGTCCAACACATGCTGCACCGAATCCCCGGGCGTATGTTACTCTCCACGTCTTGGATATACTACTACTGACTCGCTTCATTCTATCGTAGGGCCTGTTGTTGCAAACACAGGTATTCTCTCCTTAATTATACCCTGTCTGTAACTCAGTATAATCCCGGAAGTTCTGGGACACCAACGTCCCTGGCAGCCCTCCCAACAGCTGGACCATCCATGGTGAGTGATTGATCTGCGAAGTAATACTATCGAATCTTATACAGCGTCAGGCTTGTGGAATGACAAGTGCGTTCGTTAGCTGGGATGCACACATCTTGCACTCATCGATCACCCCCACCAACAGTTGCGATGGCACATACCAGGAGAATTGTGATCCGTCGCGTGACTACGATATCTCCAAGGTGCGCAACTTCTCAGACATGCTTCCAGGGGCAGGGTCGAGGTGACCTCGTCCAGCTTCTCTCAGACCAGGGCGCTACTTCCACGTTGGACTACATGCAACAGTACTGGTTGAACGCAGATGGTACCAACGAGAAACTTTGGAATGTACGTCATATTCCGACCATGTTGATGTCTCGCTGATAGCAGTCTAGCATGAATGGTCAACGCATGGCACACGCTTTAGGTCAAAACTATATTGTCTCATTTCCATATAGTTTCTGAAATAGGGTTCCTGATAGCACGCTCGAACCTTCCTGCCTCCCGCCTGGCAGTGTTGAGGGAGCTGAGGTAGGTTGCCGATAAGCCGGGATCTCGGGCACGGCTGACTTGGTTTTGCGAAGGCTGTGGCATACTGCCAGACAATTGTCAACCTATTCCAGACTCTCCCCACGTACACTTGGCTCGTGAACGCTGGTATTACGCCTTCCACGTCTCAAACCTACGCGTTGTCGGATATCCTTTCCGCGCTTCAGACAGGCTCCGGAGGCGTAAGTACCTGTTTATAATGTGGAACTTGTATCTGAGATTGTCTCGCCCCAGTATACTCCTGATGTCGGTTGCTCGAACGGTGGCCTGAGCACAATTAGTTGGTACTTCAACCTGAAGGGATCAGCCATCGATGGCACGTTTGTTCCCATCAGTAAGTACAGTCATTTCCCATTTCAGACCCCGGCGCTGATGATCACCTAGACTCCCCTGGGTTTGCTAGCAACTCTTGCCCATCCGATGGAGTTCAGTACCTCCCAAAATCAGGTTGAATAACATGCGATACTCAGCTTCATTTGAAGTGCAGAGACCTAGTTTGCAGTGCGGAAATATGTTGTGTGGCGTAAACTCCCGAAAGACTTGAAATGCACAAGTTGCGGTACAACCGAGTCTGGATCTGACCTCAATCGAAGTGTACCCTCCGATCAATCACCCGTGCCTTCATCTAGACGTTCTAAACCAGACAAAAAATATGCTTCACGTGAATCCAGGGGAGTTCGGAACCATCACTGGCAATTGTCACAGGAGTATCTCAAGGCGAGGATATCATCACATCCCCGTCACATCTGAACCCCCACGAACGCTCGCCTTCAAGTTGTTCAACCAGCTTCGAATACTTGAGCTTTCTCGATCCAAGGTTACCGACAACCTCTCCAGCCACACAGTAATATCCCGCCGCATCTGCGTTTGGACTTGACCTGCCGACCCCCCGATCATCATGGTCCATGATTCCGTCTGAGACTCTGAATGCGTGCGACCACACCTTTCCGCCGCACCATTGGGTTGACACGTGGACAGTACGCATGCGGTAGTGCTGGTTCTGAAGATTTAAAGGAGATACATATTGACTAATGTAGTCCATCGTCCATCCAGGTTGACAAACTTTACTTTATTACTTATGGAGGCATTGACAATACACCAGCTTGAAGGAAATCTCTTGCAAAAGGTTTTTCCGTCGAACTTTGACAAGGCACTTACCGCCGGGGTTGATACATACTAGGCTATTCTTGGATCCCACGCTGGTACGATTTTGTCAAAGGTCAGTTCACGACAGCTTTCTACTGCTTATGCAGACTTGATTACTATCAATAAAATTGTTGTGAGTATTGCAGCACAGTCACCACCGCTGGCTCACTGGCCACCTTCAAATCGGGAAATCATAAGCGCTGAGCTCGCTAAGCCTTATGGCGGGACATCTGCACATTTATTCCCACCGCATTTTTGTACGCCGCGCCCGCCGCGATTTGCGACCAACCCTGCGGATTTAAAAAAACATGCATCGTCAGTAACGACCTTTTATCCCAGGTCCATCCCTCTTCGTATCTGTGCGCCTGGTTCCTGTCCTCGGCGACTGGCTTGCGCCACTACACTCGTTCTTTTGGATGCAGAGTCGTTTGTATGGACTGGAGAATTGTGGAGAGCGGTCTAGGGACCTCAGGTGAGTCTTCTTCGTGCGTTGAGGTGCGCTGATTGTCTTCTTTGGCTGCCATTGTTGCTCACTCGTGCGCCCTCCTCGCATTCCATCTCTCCCCCTTGATCGATGCTTTCCGCAGCGTTTCTGCAGCGTTTCCGTGCTCTCCCCCTCGTCCTGCACAGCACAGCATGTCCTTCCAACCTCCTCGTCGACTCCTGCGTCCGCATTTCCATGCGTAATGCTTACGTTTCGTTTGACCTTGACCCGCTCGACCTGCACGCTCTCGGAGTCTCTGGATTCCACTTGGGCTGTGTTGAATGGCTCTTCGGGCCTCCCTGGTCGATGTTCTTCGTCGGCGACTTTATCTGTGCCCGCTGCAACGCCTTTTGATGGTCTCGATTTCGTTGTTTGGATCCCCCATCCTCATGCGCTCTACCTCGACACGGTGTTCGTCTGACCTTGTCAGTCAACGTTTCTAGTCGCGGTCGTCTCCTACACCCCTGCGGTCGTCCTTGATGCTTTCGACATCCTCGACGTGACCCACTCGACTTGTGCCTCCGAGTCGCCCCTTCGTCCCTCTTGCCTGCCCTCAGGCATGTCAGGAGGCTATGTGGGCTCGTCTGGACGATTCACATTGCTGTCCGTCATGTGTGCAGGGTCTCTCGATGGTCTCGTTCAGTTTGTCGACCCGTCGTCTTCGTTTGGGTGGTCGTACGACGCATTAGGCGTGTTGTACTGGTTGTCATAGTGGTCTTGGAGTCGTAAATGAATTCTACTTGACTGACTCTGTGCCATATGTATCTCTAATACTACAGCTCACTGAGTTCCCTCTTTGCACTACATGCATTTTATGAAAACTGCGACGCAGGTTTTTTTTTAATCTGCAGGGTTGGTGGCAAGTGCGGAAGCGCGGTCGCAAATCGCGGCAGGCGCGGCACACAAAAATGCGGTGGGAATAAATGTGCAGATGTTCCGCCATAAAGCCTCGCTTACTTCGCTTATGAGCATTTTGGCCAATGAGAGACTCGCAAAATTGTCATGTCCACCGACTCATGGAATGAGTACGTTATTTTTCAGGCTTGTCACGGGGAACAGTGTGGCACTGCCAGTGGATTGTGTGGAAGGTCGTGACGCATCCTGTTCAAAATGTCCTTGTCCTTCATCCTGTTGAGTCTTTTCGGGTTGTCGCGAGCAACGAGCTCCGGCTGTTCGACATCCGGTCCGGCCTCTTGTCCGACTGTGACGCCGTCCGACACATGCTGCACTGAATACCCTGGCGTATGTTGCTCTCCGCGTCTTGAACATACCACTGCTAATTGGTTTGTTCTATCGTAGGGCTTGTTATTGCAAACACAGGTATTCTCTCCCTAATTACACTCTGTTTGTAACTGAGTATAATCTCGGAAGTTCTGGGACACCAACGTCCCTGGCAGCCCTGCTGACAGCTGGACCATCCATGGTGAGTGATCGATCTGCAAAGCAATATCATCGAATCTTATATGCAGCGTCAGGCTTGTGGAATGACAGGTGCGTTCGTTAGCTAGGATGCACACACCTTGCACTCATCGATCACTCCTACCAACAGTTGCGATGGGACATACCTGAATAATTGTGATGCGTCGCGTAAGTACGATATCTCCAAGGTGCGCAACTTCTTCGACATACTTCCAGGGACAGGGTCGAGGTCACCTCGTCCAGCTTCTCTCAGACCAGGGCGCGACTTCTACGTTGGACTACATGCGACAATACTGGTTGAATGCGGATGGTACCAAAGAGGAACTTTGGAATGCACGTCATATTCCGACCATGAGGATGTCTCGTTGATAAGCAGTCTAGTATGAATGGTTAACGCATGGCACTTGCTTTAGGTAAGACTACATTCTCATTTCCATATAGTTTCTGAAATAGGGTTCCTGATAGCACGCTCGAACCTTCCTGCCTCCCGCCTGGCAGTGTTGAGGGAGCTGAGGTAGGTTGCCGATAAGCCGGGATCTCGGGCACGGCTGACTTGGTTTTGCGAAGGCTGTGGCATACTGCCAGACAATTGTCAACCTATTCCAGACTCTCCCCACGTACACTTGGCTCGTGAACGCTGGTATTACGCCTTCCACGTCTCAAACCTACGCGATGTCGGATATCCTTTCCGCGCTTCAGACAGGCTCCGGAGGCGTAAGTACCTGTTTATAATGTGGAACTTGTATCTGAGATTGTCTCGCCCCAGTATACTCCTGATGTCGGTTGCTCGAACGGTGGCCTGAGCACAATTAGTTGGTACTTCAACCTGAAGGGATCAGCCATCGATGGCACGTTTGTTCCCATCAGTAAGTACAGTCATTTCCCATTTCAGACTCCAGTGCTGATGATCAACTAGACTCCCCCAATGAGTCTGGTAGCAGCTCTTGTCCATCCGGTGGAGTTCAGTACCTCCCTAAATCAGGCTGAATAACATACCATAGTCAGTTTCATATGTCAAGTGACGAAACCTAGTTTCCATTGCCAAAATCTGTTATGTGTATGTATAGCTGCTCGTGCTGGCGGGAAGTCCTGAAAGACTTAACGCACAACCAAGTCTGGGCCTGACCTCAATCGACATGTCCCCTCCGATCAACCACCCGTGCCTTCATCTAGACGTTCTGGGCCAGACATTTTCCATCAAAAAATATGCTTCAACGGATGAGATACCATCTGATGCCCTCCGTGCACTGAGTGTATCCGAGGCGAGATCGGGGATCATCTCGATCACTCGAACGGCAGAAGAAATTTCTCTCGTTTGTGAGGCGGAAGAGGACCAAGGAGAGTGGAAATGTATCAAGATAGTGGGTCCGATGGAATTTGGTTTATACTTTCGCCTGGTCATGCTTCCTTGTGTGCTGAAGGTTGGGCAATAGAACTGACAGGCGTGATTTGCGCCTTTACAACACCCCTGAAGAATGCTGCGATCCCGGTGTTTGCGATTTCTACCTGGTGAGCAGCTCTCTCGAGTCGCCACTACATCTTCGCTACATGGGAGCTAGGAATACCGACTATGTGTTGGTGCCAAAGGAGAGAATCATGGACGCGATCTATGCCTTGAGTGCTGACGGCTGGCTGTTTGTCGAGGGTTCCTCCATCCGTCCTTGATGCCACACAGTGGTGAGCAATGGGCTGGAGGCTTTTTTTCTAGTAGTGATACCTAGCAGTACTGTAGTCGAAGAGTAGAGTAACTCCACGGGTGGACAACAAGTTCGGGTCCATCAACGCAGCCCACAATTTGCATTAGGCGCAATTTCCTCCACGACGACGAACCGCCCGCACTGTGACCCACTGGTGCCAGTCGCCATCTTCGATATCGACTCAACGTTACGTCGGCCAACGTTCGGTTCGTCGTCAGTGTTGTGGAAACGCGTCCACTGCCAGGAAAGCGCCGTAGACATCCATGGCGGATGCATCCCATCTAACAACACCACATCCTCGTCAGAAACGTGTGCTACCTACACGGTCTCGTCGCGGTGGCCCCGGGATAGGAAGCTGTGATGTGGACGTTATGATTTTGGATGCACAAAAACGTCGATGTTCGTACTTTCGGTCTCCTCGTCGTTTGACGCTCATTCTTTTCATCACAGCCGACAACGAGCCACTCATTCCTGCCGACACACCTTTCTTGCTGACGACGAATTCCGCGCTGCTCCAGCCCTCGTCAAAGTCGGCGAGCTTCGGGCTCAATACTTTTGCCAATCAACGTTACTTCGATCGGTCTGATGTTATAAAGGCCTATCGGAAGCAGCTGAATATTCAGACTCCCGAGTTTTCCCTATTGTCCGAGGAAGCAACCGTCGGAGGACGTTTCAGGCCTCGGTCATCGGGAGAGGTGCGCACATCCAGGTCCCGTGTAACGTGTAATCATATTTTGTCCCGCGTACCTCCAGCAGGATAATGGAGACACCTCCGATGCAACATACGAGAAGCGACATCGGAAGTATGAGTTATTTGAAAAGCGACAACGTCTGCGCGAGAAGGAGAAGCTGAAACACGAGCAGTATAAGCTCAAGGAACGTATCGAACAGCTCAGGATCATGGATGGCTCGGCGTTCCTTGGTTTGCCTGCTGCGTCATTCTCCCTACCGCCCGCAGCAGACGAAGACAAGTCGGGAGTCAGCTTGTCTGACAGCCAGACGGATGATACTCCAATTAATGATGAAGGGGAGAGGCGCCGACAAGAAATGCTTGAAGTCGCGTCCATTCTTGAGGAGCGTTACCGAACTCTTCTCCCTTCCGAGAAGAAGCTTGCGGATCTCAAGGGCGCAAACCGACCTAGCAGCATGATTTCGCAACCTTCTGACATGTGTAGCTCTGGAGAGTCCAATTCCACCGGCAGAGAATTGCCGAGCCAAGCCTCGCCAAAGCCCACTGCGCCATCAATCATCCTAAAGATCAAGGTCCCGCAAACCCGTCACAAGGGAACATGCTCTCCCGGAGCTAATTTAAACTCTGTACACACTCCTATGTCGCCTACGAAGCCACTCTCCAAGGTTTCGTCGGATACATTATCAGTGTCTTCTGACCGACCCTACAAACGCTATCGGACATCTCGTGTCGATGATACAGAATCTCTTTGTTCCAGTGTCACCAGTACCCCTGAATATGCCGCTACAAAGTCCCCGCATTCGACTGCGCTCAAGGCTGAACCATGTGCACTCATGCAATGGGCTCTTCGTAATCAAGCTGCACCGAACGCGCGGAAAACGCAAAGACATGTGACTGCGTTTGGCACCAAAGTCCCACAAACTTTAGAGGAAGTGAGGGACTTTGAGCTTCCGGAGTGGATTCGGCCACGTTCACCGACGATTGTCAGTGACGGGCCCAAAGATCCTAGTGTACCTTCTGTCCCATTACCCGAGCAGTCGTCTGCGCCTACATTACACCCTGCGCAAATTTCGTCGCATTCGTAGTTTTCTCGTATTTTATATTTATTTCAGGGTGAAGGAAAACACAGACTGAATGACATCTAAACAACTATATGGCGCGAGTTTCAGCCAAATCAGAGGCAAGCGAGTATCAAGAGCCTACTGGTTGTTTTCCCCCGAATCGCTTCCTCGATGATATTTAAGGCACCAGTTTGCGCACTCAAGGGTACGTGCTTGTTTCGGCCAAGAACCAAGCGGGCGTAAGCCACGGGGAGTCGATTCGGATCAGCGAACACCTCTGGAAGGTAGCTGGTATAATCGCCGGCTAGTTCTCTCTTCGTCTGGAGTCGCAATGAAGTAGCAGAGGGTGCAGAAGAGGGTGTAAACAGTGCATTCAGGTCAGTCCTGGGTCTCATTTCATGTTGCTTCGGATATTCAAACCCCATGCGTTTCTTGCGCGGCAGCAATTTGGGGTCGTCTGGTTGGTCTGCATTGTTGATGTCAAGTTCTCGAACATCTGTGAACCATTTCTCAGCTGCATGATCCCGTTTTTGCGCAGACCGAGTTGAGATAAAAGAAGTGGCTCGATGACGTGGTGTCCTGTGTGCCTCCGCCGCAACTTCGGAGCGTGTACTAGACCTTTTTCGTTCTGTGTCAGAGTCGCGACGGATGCTTGACTCTGTCCTGTCGCTTAAGCCTAAAGGGATGAAATAAGTTCAAAAGATGAAGCACGAGTGCATTCATTCGAGACATACGCGATAATATAGAAGAGGGCTTGTGTGGACTCTCGGCATTGCCAGATGTCGTCGCCGTCGTTTTCACGGCTGTAATTCTTGATGTCAGTACGGGTTGGGAGGATCTAGCAGAACATACACGAACGCCCGCCATCAGTTAGGCTTCGACTCGACTGTGAATCAAACCGTATTGAGCGCCATGGACGCGTCCAGGGTATTACACGTTGTTGCAGCATGGCAAGTGGCAAAGGTGTAAAATGACCACTTTGGGACGTGTCACAACTCTCTTATGCATTCCTTCTTGGCCTACCTCATCATCAGCTTTGTGCTGCTTTTAATACTCTTCCCCGTACTCACTTCACAGGTGTTCATCATATGGCCTTGGTACGGTCGTGAATGGACCGTCGAGCTCATAACGCTGCTCGTGCCATTCAAGTAAGCAGATTCTTTGTCCGTTCAACTCTGCGATGACATGTCGTGCAGTGCACTGGCGCTCATGTTGCTGTGGAACTACTACCTATGTATATCCACGGACCCTGGTCGGGTGCCTGATGGATGGGTCAGATTGGCTGCTTTCCCTTTACCAATCGTCTGACACTGGCCCAGGAGCCCGACTTCCTTGCTGGAGATGGATACGAAGTCAAGAAGCTCACGGGAGGACCCAGATACTGTCGGACTTGTGAAAAATACAAACCCCCGAGGTCGCATCATTGTAGACAATGCAATCGGTTGGCCAACACATTCCTATGCGTGGGGCATTTCTGACTGACCACATCCAGATGCGTCCTTCGAATGGGTTCGTGCTGCTTTACGGCTCTTGTCCTACATTCCTTATTGCCCCGATCCAGATCACCACTGCCCTTGGGTAAACAACTGCATTGGTCACTTCAACTACGGCCATTTTCTTCGTTTTTTGTTCTACGTGGATGTCACATGCACCTACCACCTTTCCATGGTAACGCGGAGGATTATGGCTACAATGAGCAGGAGATACTACGTGAGTTCCCCCACAATCAAGACTTGTTCGTGCTGATTCGGTCTAGGATGATTTGTCTGGTTTCGAGTTCTTCTGCATCGTTATGAACTATGTATTCGTAGTACCGGTCATCCTTGCCGTCGGTGCTTTCAGGTTTGTTTTCTTCGGCCGTGAGAACCGCAAGTTTATAGTGTGTATGCAGTTTATATCACTTCTACAACTTGACAAGTAACACCACCACGGTTGAAGGATGGGAGAAGGACAAGGCCGCTACTCTCAAACGCAACGGCAAAATACAAGAGGTGGGTTATTTGTATTATCTGATGTGGTGCAACAACTCATCCCGCTGTCAGGTCAAGTTCCCATACGTATGTGCCTAAAATTCCCCGCCAAATGTCACTGACTTCTGGATAGGATGTAGGAGTCTGGCAGAACATGGTTTCTATTCTGGGGAGCAATCCACTTCTTTGGTGTTGTCCCTCAGTCCCCGGCGGGACTGGCCTCAAGTTCCAGCTGTCAGTCGGAATTGGTGAGTGGTATGAAATTTCCATTTCCACGTTGTACTGGGTACTGGGGAGAATCATGGGACAGGAGCCTTGTATCTCCATCTTCCTCCCTGTCAGTATCTACGGTGCATTTTATCCCGTCATGATTTGCGTCAGTAATTGATACTCCTTTGTCCTCCCATCTCAGACCATGATGTTGAGGCATGGCCACCAAGGGATCCAGCTCTAGAGCACCAAAAACCTTTCAAGCTCCCTGATAGTCCCTGGACTTATGAAAACGGTGACTTCAATCCTGACCTTCGCCCCTCCAATGCACGCCAGCGGCCTATCGACGAACGATCGTCTACTCGGGCTTACACGTCTGCACTCCCACCCTACCATCCAGACTTCGAGCATGATGCCTACCCACTCCAATCTCACTCAACAGAGACTGATACAGACCTCGAAGAAGAGTACAAGGGGCTCAGAGTACGACGTGGATCGGAAGGCTACGAAGTCCGTTCCGTAAATAGAGAGGAAATGCTCAGGGAGTATATACAGACTGAGGTCGAGAGGACGGGAAGATACCAGGTGTACCAGCCTGAGGACACGGAGTGTGGAGAGGACCATGAATCGGACTCTAGAGATGAGACTATTGTGATATCTGATGATGACAGACCGCTGGGACTTAGAAATTGAGGTCTTTTTTTCTCCTGCTTTCCTGACAGCTATATTGTCTTGGTAGAGTAAAGTTACAATGAAGGATTACACCATTAAGTAATAAGTGATTAGATACCTGGACGAAAAACGAAGGATTATAGTGACCAGAAGATATCCAATCAAGTGGTGGTCACTCTTTCTAGGTACACTTTCCAAATATGACCACCTTTCTCCCCTACTTCTAAGACGTTCGTACCGCTTTGCAATTCCATATCCCAAACCCCTTCCTGTTCGGCTTTCTCACTGACGGGTTTGCCATTCAACACAACCTGAATGCTCTCGCATGATGGGGTGGCTGCCTTCGAAGGCTTCTTTCCTGCAGCGTCAGATTTCTTCGCCGCTTTAGCCTTGACCTTCGAGTTCTTAGGTGGGCGACCACGACCACGTTTCTTTGGTAACGGTTCCTCTTCCTCTTCTTCCTCAGGATCATGGGCATCAGCGTCTTCATCACTACTATCTCGGTCCTCGTCTCCAAAAAATTTGACTTCTGCAATAGACAGGGATATCTCGCCGCGGCCAAGTTTCATAGCCCATGACTTGACACCGTCACGATGGTCCAGCCAGAAGGATCTTTCCAGTGGCTTTACAGTGATGAAAACCTCCTTCAAGAGCCTGTGGCCACTAAGCGATGGAGCAGGGGATCTCGAGACAGAATGTGCGTTGCGAAGTTGATTAACTGGTGTTGCAGTAGGAACTGCGGATGCCGTGGGTTTCGGAGGGGCAATGGGCTGGGTTGGGTGGTATGTTGCATTGGGATAGTGTGTATACTGTGGAGTGGATGAGTACTGAGGCTGTTGGGGCAAGGCTACTTGAGAGGGTGCATTAATCTTTGACGATGACAGAGTGGCAGGAGTAGGAGCAGGGGTTGGTATACGTGAGGACTCAGTCGGAGAAAACGCTGTTGAAGCAGGGGTTGGAGTAGGAGCAGGCTTTGGCGCGAGAGGTTGAACCGCGGAAACTCCAGCTGTAGCAGAGGTTGTTTTGGGCAACGACTCGAGTGCGTGGACCGGAGTCTTGACAGCGGCACCAGAACCGGGCAATCGGAACGTCAAGGAACTTGCGGCGTGGTCCTGTGCAGGCTTCGTACCCGGGCTATCTGCTGACAACTGCGGAGTAGCCGTTGGGCCGGACGACGCACCCGAGACTTTTAGCTTTATTTTACCTGGCGTTTTCGCATACCTAGGCAGGGCGTGTGGCGCTGGCAGATCAGACATGAGTTGGCGGAAGTAGTCCTATGACGAGTATAAGTTTTGTGACATTACAACAAAAGGCCAACCAACCCGGAGGGTACGAGCGTCCTCCCATATCTGACTGTGTTCCAGGTTGAATTCGAGGGCGTTTGAGAACACTAGCTCAACCTCGTTGGCGAACTCCTCGGAAGTAATATATTCCTTGCGTTTTAATCGTTTCTGTGTCAAAGGTGAGAGCAACCTCGCGTCAATATATATCTAGTACATACGAAGATGTATTCGAGACACATTGGGCGTTTGATTTGCTTGTAGTATGACGGATAGTCCTTCTTTGATGGCATCTCCATGAAAACGTCAGAAAGGACGTGATGTCTGGAAGCGTCGAACTAAGTGGAACCGAGTGAAGAACGATACTTGGCTCACGTCTCTTCGTCTGTTTTCTCCACGAGCTTTTGAAGCCTTGATTTGAGCAGCCGGTTCATATTCGGTGGCTTGTTCTTCTTCTGGTCGTCATCACCTTCGCCATCCGGTTTTTCCTCGCCATTTTCGTCATGGTCACTGCTTTTCTTCACTCTCTTGCCAGTTAATTTGGTGTACTCCTTGTTAGCGAGTTTCTGTAGGTATACAAGGAAGTGAGCGGTGAAGATACAAGGAAATATCACAAAATACTGACGAGCAAAAACTTGGCATCCAACCAGATTGGACTGTCCTTCATGTTGTATCGTTTGGCGTTGGTAAAGCACAATTCGAAGTCCTGCCGAACATCGTCGAGGGAAGGATAACCGCCTTCATCAATTTTTTTCTTGATGTCGTCGAGGCAGATGGGTTGTGCGATGATGCTGTAGTAGTCTGGATAATGGCGTTTGGAGGGTAGTCGCATAAAAGCTGGAGAGCATATGTTGCCTCTGAAATGTGTGTATCAGCCATTTGTAGAACTGTCAGAAAGGAAAACTGGCAAAGCGGGGCTGAAGCATGGTTTGTAACGTACTCTTTATTCACTGCATCCTTGACCGTCTGCCACAACTTGGTTGCTTGGTCCTTCAACACACCTGCGTCGATGACGCTACCCTCTGTATCCTGAACAATTGCATCGCCATCGCTGGCGTTTGTTGTCATGGATGGTTGAACTGGTGGCACGGTCGTCTCCGAGGGCGCGGGGAGTTCTCTGCGTCGCTTCATCCGAGGGTTGTCCAGGTCAACTTCACCAGTTAATGCCTCCAACTCTCGCTTCATCGTCATTCGAAAGGTACCGTCCTTCTTTGTCACGTTGCTCTCAAGTGAATATTCCTGGCGTTGAAGGAGACGACGACGAAAAGCCCATTATCTTGGAAGCGCTCCAGCCACGCTCGCGATTGACATGGGCGCAGGTCACGTGACACTTCTATAGTCTGATCCCTCATATCAGCGCAACAAGGGTCAAGTGGCATTCCATCACTGCTCCCAAGTTCCGCTTGCCTCTGTCGTACAGAACCTGTCTACGAAATCTCTCACCTTCCTGATGGCCTCTTCGTCAGTCCTCCAAATGCTCCATTCTCCCATCCCCATCCCGTCAGGTCTGTAAGCGCAACGCCCATCTATCCATTTACCGCCGCTCAGGTGGATTTCTTTTAGTCCGTGCGGCAAGAGAGATTTACACAATATTGGAATGGTCGATATATTGATACCGGAGCCAGGGAGAATCCTCGTAGTGAAGGGGCGAGCAGAGTCGAACATCCATGCCAAGGCTTCGAGGGCTTCCGAAGAGCTCACATTTCTGTACTGACCACTTGCGGTGAAATGCATTCAATCTCCAGGGCTACGCTGCCTTTATGGAGGACGTCACCTCGTCAATACCCTTGTGATTCCGGTCATCTTGGACAACGTTTTCCATGCTTTGATGCGTGGTGAGTTATTCGTGTACCTTCTTTTAGAATATCAAGACGTACCATTCTTCAGGTCCCTGGCCATATCAAATGCGCGATGGAAACAAACTACATCCCAGGGATAGCCTTGAATGGTAGGGTAGCATATCAGAGCGACTCACCTTCTAAGGGCACTGCCGCTGAAACGAGTCTGTCTTAAAGTCAATATCCACTTTGTGGAAATGTTTGGCACCCACTCTCTGACCAGACTTTCATCAACATCACCGGTAGGAGTGAGCGCACCGAAAACGACGCCCTGGACGCCATACTCCTTGAAAACAGAGATATCGTGAAGCATGACATTCGCTTCTTCTTCGCTGTACACAAAGTCCCCTGTGCGAGGTCTGACCATTGCCTTGCCATGATGGTTATCAGTCGACTACAGAACTCGAAAGGTATGCGTACCCATGCGTACCATTACGGGAACGTTCGGAACTGCCTTCTTTACGGATTGGAGTAATCCGATGCTTGGCGTAGTTCCCCCGCCATAGCCCAGATTGCCACACAACTCAAGGCGGTCTGCGCCTCCCCGGATAGCGCTGTGGAGAGTCGATGGGTTTAAATCAGATAATGAGATGGGTTAAGCACTAACGCAACCGCGGATTCGACCGAATCTACGCATACTTCGATAATTAGTTTCGCAGGTTGCTGGTGAATTGCATCAACCATTTTCCTGCAGCGTAGCGCTCTAGTAGCCTCCAGTTGATGTTTGGTGTGAACCAAATCTTGAATCCTGGCACTCAGAATCCTGATTCCGTCGTCACTTCCAGGAATGGTAGTCTCCTTTTGCAGGTGAAATTGCTGAATGGTAGTGAATGCAAAAGTACTGCATATTTCTTTAGCTCGATACATAAGAATAACGAATACAACAATATGGGTTTCAATTATAGTCCTTCCATCGTAAACGCCATGCGTTCGTCACGCCATCTCTTCGTAAAATTTGATCATCTTCCTCACGTCCGGGCACAAAGCCAGTCGAACCCTTTCCGAGTCTCCAAAAATATTTGCTCCCTTGAACTCAGCCCACACACCAAAGCCTCCATTGAAGGGGTGGGAGCTTTCACTCTGATTCATCGCACTAAAAGTGTGCGCTCGGATGATCCTGGACATATTGTCCTTCTGAATGCTCCATTTCAGTTTGTGCACCACGGGCAAGAGGGAGCGGGAGACGGAGAGTATCGATGACTCGACGTCCGGTAAGACGTGTAAGTAATGAAGTGATTTGAGCGCGGAGGGCGCGGACAGTCGAGTGCGAAGGTAAGAAGACAGCGCGACCTTGGTATGTGTCCGCTGAATACGCAGAGTATTCTTGTATTGCTCTGCAGCCTGTGATGAAGCATGAATATGCAGGAAGTGACAAAGACGACTCCGAGACACTTGCGTGAGGAGAGTAAAGATAGGCACCCATGCGCAGTCTCCGTTCGACGTGGAGTCCACGCATGACACCACGATGTACGAGTTCTGGAATAGTTGGTCTGAGGAGGATGCCCTCTGGGCTCCTACCAAAGAGGGAGTGTTGAACGCGCGAAGGAGCTACTACTCTCAAACGTGTTCGGTGCAGCACCGGATCAGCCGTCAACGAGGCTAGCTGCTTGGACACACGCGACAGCGCCGCAAGATCCGGGATATCCAAGAACGAAACTGTAAGGCGAGTCAACCGACGTCGCATACCCGACAGAAGACGTACAGATGTGGAGCAGAATTTCTTGTGGCAGCGCGAGTAACATACAGAAGAATCGTTGGATACTCGCAGTAACAGTCAGAATTTGGGCAATACGCGCTGAGTCAGCGCGTCTTTGTAAGCCTATTCAGCATCTTGAGCTCGAGTTGGAGGACGTGCAAGTCGGAGGATGCTTTGCGGAACTTTCCAAGTTTGGATTGCATAATGGATCCGATCAGCTGCAGCCGCATCACAAATCAAATAGACATAAAAACACCACCAGACTCGGAGGATATCGTGATCCACTCTAACTGAACACGAAGGATTCGGGAGAGCACTGCTTATCCGTAATGGCGTATCGTATTCCAGACAACGACAAACTCCACAGGGCCCCTGGAAACGGAGGAAACACGTGCAAGAAAACGAGTAGCGTAAGGAGGATCAATCCGATGCTGTTCCGAAATGAAAGAAAATCCCTGAATGGAATGTCACATCGTGGACGTCGTCTTCTCGACATCGACTCGGATGCCCGACATAGTCCCAGCTTCACCACCATCGCTCACGCTACCGCGCCCTGCGGCAGATCCCATCTCGACCGAATTGTAGGCCGGGGCTGGGCTTGCGTTCTCAAGTGAACCGAGGGTCCGGGAACTATCACCAGCAAATCCCATGCCAGATTCAAAATGCATCTCGTCCAGTTCGACGTCAGCCACCTCAAGATCGGGTTGGATGCTCCCAACGGTGCTTAGCATGATATTCGAGGCGATGGTCGATCCGGGGCCGCGGTGGCGTATCCCAAGCCCCCCGCGCTTCACATGGGGTGGGCCGTTGGACGAAGTGGTCACCCCGGATTTGGTTGCGAACGCGCCAACACCTGTCCCCTCCGAGTGGGAAACTGTCTCCGCGCCTCGTTCCCTCAGATCCAGAATCTGAAACGCGGTCAACACAGTGCCAGAATCTCAGCATCAACGGGCTTACAAGACGACAAGCAAGCAGTGGTGCCATCATGACACTAAGAGGAATATTCAACGCAGATATAACCTGACGCGGTCTAGATAACCATGTAGGTGAGCATCTCGGAAGGGGGGCACGGGGTAGGGCCTCACTGAAGGTAAAAAATCCCATTGATCTGTCACAACCGGTGAGCCATCCTAAATCAGATACCGTCTGATCGAACTTACCAAGTTGGCGATAGAGATAAGGATGTAATAAAAGACACCTAATGAGAGACGTTATTGGATCCAACCATCGTGTATATATGCGCTATTTACCTTCGCGAAGGAACGTCTGAATGAGCTTACTGTTTGCTCCTCCATTTCTGATACGAATGTGGAAAGCCTTCCAAACTGTCATGGCCGTGACGAGGGTGTCGAACAAAAGCGGCGCGATCTTATGTCACGCGTAAGCATGCGAAAATGTCAGAACTCTGGACGAAACGCACAAAAAATCCTGCACAAAGTATGTTTAGCATTTATCGAAGCGATATGAGCCATCGTTACCAAGTAGATGCGCGGAGTGTGGTTTCGATGCCGGGAAACAAGGACCCTGAGGCGGATTGCAGTGTAAGTGCACGATTGGTTCGCTAATTCTTCACTCACATATGGGGGAGTCACGAAGGTCAAGACTATTCTGAAAGTGAATAATCATGGGACGGACACATATTTCGATTCACTGACGTATCATTTGTGACGCGTCCACGTAGAGCTGGTATGCAACTACACCAGCTAGGGCACAGACGAGTCCCAGAAGAAGGTACACGTTGCGATTGAAAAAAGCATATGTACGAATGAGGAGAACGGCTGGGGTTATTTTCTTGGATCAGGATGTAAATATTAGGGAAAACTAAAGACTGACATTCTGACCCAACTTGGTTCCACATTGCCAACGCGACTGGGATCTGCGGGATTCGGCGAAGTTAGGTCCGGGCGTAAGGACGACGGTGATGGCTCACCTTGTAAATTTTTTCGCAGACTTCCTGGGTGTGGTTTGTAACGAAAGCATACAAAAGATACGGTACGACTACAATGACCCAGTAGCTTATTGAAAATGTGAAATCATTGAAGTGGGCAATGCGACAAATTTCACGCACCGACAAAAGAGGTATGCAACTTTAACTGGTGTCCAGGTTGTCTTCCAGATCTGAGGGCACCGTAAGTGAGCTACAAGAAGGAAAAAGGAAGGCGACATACGAAACGCCATTCTCTGGGAAGGCTGATGATCCAGTCCCAGACGACGACGGCGTCTGTCGGCCGTGAGTGTGAAACTGGAGTGACGTGCATGTATGCAGGAAATAAGGACTTACACATGCCTAGACGGATATCAAGAGGGTCAATTGTTTGGCTGAGGAATAGGTGTTCCCTTGACTCACAGCAAAAATAAACCTGGGTGCTGGAAAGGGAGTGAGTGAGCAGAGCAAGGCGTGTTGAAAAGTACTGACACGTAAATGAAATGCTGAGCGGTTTCGATCGTGTCCCCCATCGTGTTGAGGGAAAGAGACAAGAACGATGATGGGGGGAAGAGAATGGGTGTGTATGGGTGATGGGGGGAAGGAAAGAAATAAGGAGGGGGGTGGCTAGATTGGAAGCACGACGGCTTCTTGAGAAGCGGATACCTGTCGCTCGACTGGCCGGACTCCCAGCCACAGCGACTCCCCCGATCCGGTCTTACCAGCGGCGAATCACTCCACCCCAACGGGTAACCCAACTTCCTCCGTCGGTTTCATCCCGACACCAGTCATCCAGGACGCACGGAATACCGTGCATCCAGATTCCCTGATTCATCAGTGCCGTGGAGGCATCGTTGTACTTACGTGCCATGGCCACAACGTTAATCGATCCCTCCGCGATGCATCCGAGGTCACGTGATCTGTCATTTCCCATAACTCCCGACTCACTGCCAACGCTCATGCAGATGGCGTCTGGTACACAAACTCTGCGACTTAGACGCCCGGACTCTTCAAAGCCCACCCCTCCCAAGCCCACTAGACACACTGGCATCTTGCAAGACCAACTTCGCAGGTGTGCATTCTCGCGCCTCAGTTGGTCTCTCTAACCCTCATTTAGGGCCGCTCGGAAACCATGGGTCCCTGATTTTCAGACTGCTGTCCGCATCTTGCTCCTCGTCCGCGTAGCGGGTGCTATGTACTCCAACATACAAGACTGCGACGAAGGTTAGCTTTCATTTAAGCATCCAAATCATCTACTCAATTTCACAGTCTTCAACTTCTGGGAGCCTCTGCACTTCTTACAATTCGGTCATGGATTTCAGACATGGGAAGTAACCCCCACTTTCGCAATACGAAGCTGGGCCTATATCTTGTTCCATTTGCCGGCGGCCCGACTATCCTCTGTATTTGCGCTTGGAAAAGTAATCAAGGAAAGTTTCGAGTCCAACCTTGAACGAACTAACAAGCTATTGTTCAGCGACCGGCTTTCTTTGCTGTGCGGATATTCCTCGCGGTCTTGTCCACGGTCTGTGAAGTCAAATTTTTCCGCACTGTTGTCGAAAAGATCAACGACAGACTTGGTCGTTATCTATTCTTCATTCTGCTATTCAATGCAGGCATGTGGAATGCTTCTGCCGGTATTTAACATTCCTATCACCTCATCCAGCTTCTCAATGCACCGTAGCTTTTTTGCCTTCCTCTTTCGCCATGTATGCTACCACACTTGCCTTCGCGTTTGCGCTGGAGCCTTCTACCGTCAAGAATCCGAGAAGGACGCTCTGCGCCACTTTGTCGTTCGCTACTGGAGCCATTGTAGGGTGGCCATTTGCACTTGCACTCTCGCTGCCCTTTGTGTTCGAGGAGCTCTTTGTGCTCAGTGGCGATAAAATCGACCCTGCCTCACGTGTCAACTGGATGCTCACTCGTTGGCGGCAGCTTATTCTGGCTGGCCTTGTGTCTGCTCTCATTTTTGTAAGTTCTTCGGTCCACACGTGGAAACCAATGTCGATGTTCTGTTTTACGTCAGGTGCCCGTGGTCTGCATCGATAGCGTTGCATATGGGAAGTGGACTATTGTCCCATGGAACATCGTTCAATACAACATCTTTGGTGGTTCCGAACGTGGCCCTGACTTGTACGGGACGTCACCTTGGTACTTCTACATCCTCAACCTACTCCTTAACTTCAATATCCTTTTGGTGCTTGCGTTTGCGTCGTTGCCTTCGCTTGCGATCACATATTATATCGACCGCAAGCGTCTCGGGCTCGCGAAACCGGGACTAAATGAAAGCTCGCCGTTTACGATCCTCGCATTGCGGCTGGCTCCGTTGTACTTATGGGCTTCAATACTAACAGCACAGCCGCATAAAGAGGAGCGTTTCATGTTTCCGGCATATCCACTGATATGTTTCAATGCGGCCGTTACGATCTATCTGCTGCGCGGATGGCTAGAAGTCACATATATCTATGTGACGAAATCTCCATACAAGGTGGGATTATCTCACCACGCCGCTTATTTCCTACTAACACTTTTGTACCCTAATGATAGGCCTCGAAAACAATTGTTTTCAGCATGACGACTCTTTCCATCATCTTGGTCTCGGGGCTGCTGTCCATCTCGCGCATTCTCGCGCTATGGCACTACTATCACGCGCCGTTGGCTGTCTTCAGTCGTTTCGAGGCCTTTGAACTCCCTCGCCTCCTCAATGATACCGGTCTGCTACCACCTTTACCCGCCGGCGTAGAGGAAAGTGACAGACCAAGCATCGACTTTACAACTCTCAAGCAGTTTGATCTGAAGTTGTGTCTTGGGAAAGAATGGCATCGTTTCCCAGGACACTATCTGGTGCCTAATGTTGTATCCGTCGACTTTGTGAAAAGCGACTTTGCAGGATTGCTTCCTGCTCATTTCAGGTCGGGGAACACCGGAGATGAACCATGGTGGGATAGGAAGGGTGCTCGGAGCACCCCAGCTGGCTTAAATGACCTTAACAAGGAGGTTCACGAACACTATGTGCGGGGTCTTGTTCTCTTCGCCTGTACTCTCCTAATCAACGCCCTTGTAGGTTCCTGTGGAAACTTGCGACTACCTTGTGGATCTTGATTTTCCCCGGCATCCATCTTCTTCTGGGTATGAGCCTCGCTATGCCGTCGACGAGCAGGCATGGGAGCGTGTGGCATGTTTGCCCTTCCTTGATGCGTCACACTCATCGCTGGTGACCAGGACATTGTGGGTTCCTGGGCATTGGTGGCAGAACAAAAATGAGTATGGGGACTATTGCTTGCTCAAAAATAGGGAAAGGGTGAGCACGAAGGAACGTGACTTCATCGCCCGTACATAGGGGGGAAATAACATGCTTTGATTGAGTAGAGGCTGGCGCGCTAGCGGCCGGCCGGCTTGGAATACTAGGTATTTATAGCATGTACCAGTGAGCTCACAAGATGACAGTGTTAAACATGGTCTTCAGCTCTACACACACGCGGCTGACGCGTACTTCATCTGACTTGCGGATGCTATCTACAATCCTGCTTCCCCCGTCTCCCATCTTGGAAGCCAATGACTTGCTCATTTCTTCGACCTCAGGGGAGATACCGATCCTTCTGGAAGCAACGACACATGTTTGCGATTCCCCGCTCCCCACATTTGGTGAACCGCCAGGATTGCGCGACATTGCCGAGGAACTGAAGCCGATTGATAAACTTGCCAACACCGTAGGGAACACAATGGACCTGACTGGCAGCGACGAAGCCTTGTTCCAGAATTGGATGTGCGGGAAATCAGATGACTTGGTTCAGGAAGTCGCCAACGGGCGCCACGCGGAACCTCCGAGCGACTCCTGCCCTGCCAGAGCCGTTTCTGGCGAACTGAAAAATGCGATACCTGACGATGTCTTTGGTGGCGACGCTGGACGCGATTGCTCGACGCCAATGTTGGGCATGTTTGAAGGACTACGGGATCCGCAGGCTTCCTGTCCGAGTACCATGGAGCTCAGCCGCACCACACCCAAAGAGGATCTTGATGGAGATCAACTACTGACGATTGCCACGTTCCACACGTACTCCACGTTACCAACACCAACTTTCGCGCCTCCTTCACCATCATCATCGGTGGATGTGATCTCACCTTTATCCTCTCCAGTTGGTCGACAACGCCATCGTCGTCCACTCGAAAGAGCTAGAGCCGTTCGCTTCCCTGGTCGTCCAAGGTCTCCCCGATTGCAATTCAACGAAGTTGAGTCAAATCTTGTGCGTAACGCACCACCTTCTCCCACGAACCATGTATCATATCCTCGATGGCAGTTGACCGACTCCGCATCTCCTGTGTCCACTTATTCCTGCACGGACGACACTCGTGTATCCGACGCGGCGCATCCGTTTATGAAGCACGTCACGCTCCCAGAAGAACTCTCATGGATAAAACACATGGTAATCGAGTTGTGGATCGATCAAGAAGGCTTTCGGGCAGTTAGGTCGTGCATGCAACTAATGGGCTACTCGCCACGGACCCGTTCGCTGCATCCTTACGAGGACGCTGAGGACGCCGGGTCCGGCGTCACTGCAGGGGTTGCCGAGTTCATGCCGATGAAGCGGGAAACATTCGCATTTCACTATGCGACGCTGGACAGTCCACCGACGCTTAGGATGGTGTCCGTAGCAGGCGATGAGTCTCGAGACTATATTTCCAGACAGGCAACCCTCAGCGTCAAGGCGAACGGTGTATATACTGTGCTTGGAATGGAAACGTTCATAGCGCCGATACTGAACAGCGATGCGCACGGGAGACTACGCTGGAAATTCGACTACCTCGTCACCGATCGCAAGGTGGATGGAACCGGGAAGACCCTCCCTGGGGAGAAAACTCTGACGCCTTTGACGTTTTCCTGCTCGCCGTACCTATTCCATCCATTGCAAGGGAAGAAAACCGGGCTGATGCACATCATGAAGAAGAATCTGGTGCCGAAACTGGGGTCTCAGAAGCTGGAGCCGCCGACCTACGCATCGAGTCGCAGAATCCTACCACAAGCCTCGCGTTATCTCTCGACTGGGAGAGATACTGCTGCACATACTAGGTCTCGCTCTGATGCATCCGCTAAAGGCGGGCATTATTCGCTAGCAAGGTCCCCGCTGGATACCGGAGTTGGAGGGGAAACTATCCTTGGTATGAATCAAATACCGCGTGCCCGTCGACGAAGAGCATCCTCCGCGGGGGAAAACAGTTTGACCTGTTCGAGGAACGAACCCAGACACGGTGGAATCGTCACGTTGAAAGAGGGGGTGTTCATGCCAGGTACCACTCTATTCCGATGACGCCAGCTTGGCTGGCTGGGTGTCTTTGATTGGCTTCAACTCATTCCTATCCTGAACACTTCTATGACATACCCTGCAGCCACTAGAGTTGTATTAAACAGGATTTGTATTCTCCTTTGTATCGATTCATCTTGAAACACTAGTGTCGTGAGTGGGCGGTCAGTTTTCCATAATGGGGAGTACACCCCCCGCTGTAGAGTACTACCTCCGCTGCGCGGTTGCGCATTCTGACGAACACACAACATGTCTGTAACGCACATCAACTCAGTGTCCCAGCTCAACGGCGTACTGTCGGATTCAACTAAGCTGACAGTCAGCGTTGATTTTGCTTTCGCCGGAGACAGCGGTTAACTCACCTCACATAGGTCATCGACTTCCACGCATCCTGGTGAATATTCCTCTGGCCTGTCTCAGACGGTTGACAGTTTCTGACAGGTATCGACAAGGTGTGGTCCTTGTCACGCCATTGCACCAACGTTTGAGGCTCTGGCGAAGCAGTATCCGAATGTGAACTTTGTCAAGTGTGATGTCGACGCTGCGAGAGACGTAGCATCCACGTACAAAGTCTCTGCAATGTGGGTAGTTTCATCCCCTATGGTGTCCGCGTACCTCACATCTGACCTGTATCTCGTGGCTCTCAGGCCGACATTTATTTTCCTGCAGGGTTCCAAACAGATCCATACGATTCGCGGCGCTGACAAGTCGTACGTGTTGACGCTTTAACTGCCGCTTCGAGCACTGGAAATGCGGTTCACAGGGGACTGCAAAATGCCATACAACGATTCGCGGGCTCGTCGTCCACTGGGGTCTTCTCCGGCCAAGGTCAGACTCTGGGAGGTGCGCCACCCCCAGTGACGGACAGCCTGACGGCCACCGCGTCGTCAATTTGGTCGAACATGGATCCACCTGTCAAAGTCCTGCTCGGCCTATTAGCGGTATATGTATTCTTTTGGTTGATGTAGAACTTTGAGACATGTCGTGGACCCGCTCCCGTGCTACCAATTATTTTTGCCCGCATGACTCATGACTATCTATTGTCTCTTATCCGAGCTGTATGGCCCAGATGAAGTCAACGAGAGCTATCGCTGTCTGGGAGCAAGGCTGAAGTGGTAATAATGCTAAAATTGCACAGAGTGTATTCTACAATGAGGCTCCTGACACTGCGATGCATTTGACTACTTGATGGAGAATCGATCTATGCAAAACCTATGATTGTGGGCTCAATACCACGCGAGGTACGATGGGCTAGATGTGCTTACTTCCCCAACCCATTGCTTGGAACGCCTGACGGGCCGCTTCTTCCTTTGCCACTTTCTGATTCCTGCCTGTCCCATTGCCTCTGAGTTGGCTATTGACTGGGAGTGATATGAGTCATGGTCGAGGGGAAGTGAAATAGACACGTACCGTAACACTTGACTGCCCAGCGAGGCTGGTGGGCAGGACCTTCAGACTCTGTCTCCCAGTTGATGATAAGGCCGCGCTGGGCGCATGTCTGGTTGAACAATGCCAGTGTATTGACCTGGACCGCACTCGTTGGTGGGGGAGGTGGCATGGGTGGAGGGGCAACGGAGGGGGGTGGCGCATTGCTTGAGGTGTAAGGAGGAGGGGGCGGGGCTGTAGCGGCATTGATTCCTGGTGCTGCAAGTGGTTCCGATTCAGGGCTGAGAAGACGACTGATCCAGGTGAGGAGAGTGGGGAATCCTTTCTGCACATACAATGCACCCACATAGGAGCTAAAGAGGAGGCGTTCTTCCTACTGAAGATGAACAACATTGAAGCAACACAGGGAGATATCTTACTGTTGGCTCGTCGAGTGTAGATCTATCCTCGAGACCCCTCACTCTAGATTTTAGGTTATAACATGCAAGCCAGTGTTTGATCTTATCGTCGTCCATTAGTTCTTTCTGCTTTTCCTGTGGCAAGGCGATAAGGACATGGACTATGGAGCATTGTGTCTGGATGTGCGACATACGGAGAGATCTACAGCAGAGAGAAAGGGGGTTCGTTCAAACAGGATGTACATGATGACCATGCTGAGCACGGTGTGGCCGAGCTCTGCCAGACGTTCTGCGCCGCCGTGCTCAGTGTTGTCAGGGGGAGAAGAGCTGTTTCTATGCGGCTGACGGGTGAGTACATCGAGGAGGAGGTCACCCTCGATGGAGGGGAGTGCTGGGATGTTGTTCATCTCCAAGCTGTGATCGACTCGATATGGAATTGGCACGCGGACATGTACATTGTCGTCACGTGTCCACGCTTTCTTTCTCCTCGTCATGTCGCGTCCGCTCATTCCGGAGCGTTTCGTGGACGTGCCCTCGCAGCGACTCTACTATCTCAGTCTCGGCTGTCTGCTCCAGGTTTGTCTGTCCAGTATCCTTCTTTTCCCCACTCACATCTCTCCAAGGCCATCAAGGTACTCGACATCGTACAGAGCCTCTTTGCCTCGGGCCAACCGCGGTCCTATGCCTATGGCAGAAAGTGGCTCTGCATCGACTTTGCATATATCGCACTCCTCTCTCAGCTCCGAATTCCACGCCTCACCTACAGCAAGGCAGTCGTCGTCCTCCAGATCCTCTCCCTCTGGTTCCTCGATGGCCTCTTGTTCGGCGCCATAAGTCTACATCTTGGCTCAAGTGCCCCCATTTCAGCCGGGTATCAACCCATACAAAGTAGCTCCATTTCTGCTTTGACTGAGAACTCGCTCACCTGTTTTGCAGAACGTCCCGACTTGCCTGCCACCCCCGAGCAGTTCCGCATCGCGGACGTGTTTTCCCCCTCGGGTCTCCTTTCCTTTCTCTTACCAGATGCTGCCCGTGGCGATCAGCACTTACTTGGTCAACACACAGTCCGCATGTCACCAATCAGTACCGCACACCTTAACCCAGACGCGTTCACCTTTTGTCTGTCACCCCCTTCGCACGCCGTGCTCATCCCTATCATCGTCAACAACACCACTCCAGCAAATGTTCGCTACTCTTTCACGCCCTTGACTTACATCGAGGGCCAGTCTGGCACCGGTCGCATTGAGCATATCGAGCTCAGCGGAAAAGACCTCAAGGCAATCGAACAGGCCCGACTCGAAGGCCTTCAGTCAGTCCGCGTTCATTCCACCGAGGATGAGTATGAAGATGACGAGGACGAGTCACCATCCACCTCTGATTCTCAATTGCAAAAGACTCAATCCCTCACGCATATACGTATCACCAAACCGGGCACTATTCGATTAGAAAGAATACTCGATAGCTCCGGTGTGGCAGCTCGACTTGCTCATCCTCTCGAAGTCACGGTTGTCCCATGTCCTACCGCATACTATACAGACGATTCCATCGCCCAGCCAGCCGATGCCATTCGCTGTCAAGGAGACACTTCAGACATCGACCTGACCATCGATATCCGCGGCGTACCACCTCTCAGCCTCCGTTGGTCCAAGTATGTCGATGGGAAAAAGGAGAGCTTCCTCGTCGAAGGTATTGAAGACAGCGACCCAGCATCCCGTTCACATGCGGATTCACGCAATGTCGTGAGAACCTCCTCAAAAACACCTCAAATACTTAAAGTTCCTCTGTCATTGTCGGTGGAATCTTTAGGAAGAGTCACGTTCGTTCTGGAGAGTGTTATCGACGGCATGGGTAACATTGTTCCCCTTGATCAAGGTGTTACCAGTGAAACCTTCCATCGTGAGGTGACGTTGAATTCGAAGACGGCGCGGTCGTTGAACATTCTTCGACGCCCTAGCATTTCCTTCCGGAATTGTGGTCCGGGAAACCCAGTCTCTCTGCTCATTGGTTCAGACGCACCCTTGGCTCTCCAAGTGACTGATTCGGATCCATTGGATGCTCCGTGGAACGTCGAAGTCAAGTTCGACCCATCAGAGGATACCAAAAGTGGTAGTAAATCTGTCAAGCCATGGAACGACACACTTCAGACCCAGCAATCCTCTCTCAGTTTAAGTGCTAGCGCGGCAGGAGAATACACAATCCTCGGAATTAGAGGCAAGGTACGAACCTGATCCCAAAAAGAGGCACATACTCAAGATCTCACAGTGGTGCGAAGGCGATGTCCTCTCCCCAGACACGTGCAAGGTCGTAGAAAAACCTATGCCAATGGCCGAGATCGAATGGAAGCGAATTCACGAATGGTAAATGCGCTTCGTCTGTATCTTGACACTGAATCCGCTGATCGCTGGCCACAGTTCTGGCGACACTGGCGTTTCCGCTTCGCTGGTATTTCACGGTACCCCTCCCTTCCAGGTGTACTACCGCACACAACGTGACAATGAAGAACCACGTGATCTCTTCAAAACCTTTACGAGCTCAAGGAGTGAACTTACATTGCAACCTGAACATAGTGGTCACTACTTCTATACATTCCTACACCTGAGCGATGCAAACTACAGGAAAGTGGAGCTTAAAGGACCAAGCATCGACCAAATCGTTCACCCCCTCGCGGCTGCTGACTTTATTCCGACGGCTAGCACTGGACGTCCCAGGCGCATGGTAAACAGCTGTTCTGGGAATATGGTTGACGTTGAAGTCGACCTTCGGGTGAGTTACTAGGTGGTTTTAAGGCGCCTTTGTAAAATATTGTCCCAGGGAACACCGCCGTGGAATTTAGAATTGGATATCGTTGGCCCTCGCACCACCGATCGTCTGGAGATTCGCGACATAAAGTCATCGCCCACGCGTATACAAGTGCCTATCCCGTCTAAAGTAGACCAGGAAGGTGGGACTTTTGAAGTGGATCTAGGTAGGCATCAACGAGGCTCGTGACCCAATACTCTAACCCATCACGATCTGAAAGTGAACGTTGAAGATGCTTATGGGTGTAAACGTTCCATTTCTGTTCCTGGCGTTTCCGTGAATGTCCGCAGGGTAAAGGTATGTGATTTGTTTTTAAGCGGAACCGGTTATATTTACTGTGATCGTTTAGCCCACAGCCAAATTCTACATAAAGAACGGTAACAGACAGGTTACGATCCTGGAGGACAACGAAACTGAATTGCCTTTGCGGCTTACGGGTGACGGGGTACGTCTGCTTCACGAAGCTCTGTATGCGGTGTTGATGTTGTCAATATAGCCATGGACCGTCAAGTATCGCCGTGCCGAAGAGCCTGAGTCTGTCCAGACTGCAATTTTGCGCTCTCCAAACGATAATATTCGTGTCAAAAAGAAGGGCTCATACGAGCTTCTCGGGGTGAGTGCATTCCTCGTTGTGAAGCACTAGTTTTGACCTTTGCTACCAGGTATCGGATTCGCAATGCCCAGGCGTCGTCTTCGCCGATGACAACAGATATCATGTAGATTGGGTCCCCCGACCGTCTGCCAAACTAGACCCGCAAACGCCGTCGATATTTGAGACATATAATCGTTCTCATATACTTCCACCGATTTGCAAGGGCCACGATGACCATGTCGACCTGGACTTGACAGGTATGTGGACCAACGTTTGTGTTTGATTTAGCCTTGATCATTCCTCCCAGGTCGTCCTCCTTTCCAAATTATGTACAACATTGCCATGAAAGACGAATCAGGAGTTGGTACGATCGTTTTGGACCAGCCGACTTTCAGCAGTATCCAGCCACGAACACGTTTCCAACTTCACACGTCTAGTTCCGGGCGCAAGTACTATGAAGTGAAGCAAGTTGGGGATGCGGCATACCCACTCCACAAGCACAAGAGTGCTGTGATTCCACGATCAGAGCGGCTGGTCTTTGAGCAAGAAGTCCTTCCCAAGCCCTCTGCAAAGTTCAAGAACGATAATCGCATGTCTTTTTGCCTCAATGACGCTCTCAGCTCTCGAGATCTCACGTCATCTGACGGTACGATCCTACTTGAGGGCACACCTCCATTCCAGCTCCATCTATCGATCAAAAACCTTGCTGCTAGCAAGGTACGGCAGGAGATCGTGGAAGTGCGGGACAAGGTTTGGAAGTTGGATATATCATCATACTACTTTACATCGGTCGGACCTTATCAAGTGACGATCGAAACCATACACGATGCGTCACGCTGTGAGCAGGCAGAACTTGATCCCCTGCGGCGGTCGATCTGGATTGATGTCGCCGAAACGGCCGCCATCATCCCCCTGGACAAGAAAACGGATTTTTGTGTGGGCGATGTGACACAATTCCAGCTGGAGGGGACACCACCCTGGACCATTGGGTGAGTTGGCATGTACGTGACTCTCGAAGCCGTTGCTCATGGTCGGACAGATACCGAATCAACGGTAAATCCTACACGCAAGAAGCGAAAACGTCGCCATGGTCGATTATTCAGCAGCAAAGTGGCGAGTTCACCGTCAGCTCCGTTGCGCACCAGCAAAAGATGTGTAAAGCTGCCGTTGCCAACGTGCGCATGAACATCCATCCGTTACCGTCGGCCCAGGTGGGTCATGGAAAGCGCATATACCAAGACATACATGAAGGTATGGTTGTCGTTGCCCTCGAACTCGATCGATGATGACCTTTGCTCGCAGGTGATCAAGCCGAGATTGTGTTCACGCTGATCGGCGAACCCCCCTTCACTTTTACATATCAACGTGCAGAGCCCAGTCCCAAGAAGGGAGGCAAGCTGGGAAAGGTCCTGGAGACCCACACGGTTTCGGGCGTGATGACGCATGAATATTCCGTCTTTTCGGCACTCGAAGGTATGTTTGAGCCAACACTTGGAATCTTAGTATATTGACGAACTGCTGAACAGGGACATGGACAGTGACATCCATCTCAGATCGTCACTGTCGGTATCCATCGTTGCAGGAAGGTCTTGAAAAACCAAGGCACTGAGGTGTCTTTAGAATTTGTTCGATTCTTGCATACTTATTCGTGCACTTGTAACTCTAGTCTGATATTCAATCCATACACTCATGTTCACATCGTTGTTCGCATAACCGAATTCAATGGGATTGCAAAGAAATGACAGTGTACAAGTATCCACAAAGGTTCGACATGCTCTCTAGACCTGGACAGATGAGATGTAGAACCACTTGGAGACTGGGACGTCGTTAGAATTAGCTGACCATATGCACGCATCAGACTCACTTGAAGGATCGACGGGAGCAGGGGGCTGCCTCGAGTCTGAAGGGATGGCAGTGTAGACGTGCTCGTGGGGTTTAGTCAAGCCAGGGCCGGGAATGGTGAGGTTCAGACTAGGAAGGATTGAACAAAGTCCACGTTTGAGCCGTGCAGGAGAAACAAACGCACATGGAAAGGTCATAGGAACCAGTCTTGGCTGGGGTTTCGCCACTAACGAGGCGGCGCCATGCCTCGTGACACTCGTGGATGATCTCGGTCGCATACTTTTTGTTCTTGGCCTCGCCGGAGAAAGCAAAGGCGTTTTCGCCCTTGCCATCGGGGATCTTGTATATCCTGTATCCCACCGTCAGTAGACGCTCTTCCAGCGTGAAAAAAAAAAGGTGAAGTACCTGAACCACTCGTTGGTAGCCCTGATGAGGCCAGGAAGGTGACGCTCAACGTCTTCAATGTCGTTGAGTTTTGAAGCGAGGGGGTCGTTGATATCGACGACGATGACTTTCCAGTCGGTCTCGCCTTCGTCGAGCAAGGCCATGATGCCGAGGACCTTGACTTGTTTGACTTGACCAGTGTAACCGACTTGCTCACCAATCTCGCAGACATCGAGCGGGTCGTTATCGCCCTTGGCCTTGGTCTCTGTGTGAGCGCTGTTCGGGTCCTCCCAGGTCTGTCCGTGATGGGCGGTGAGCGGCAAGACGACACGGTGCCGAGGAACACACCTGGGGGAAAGCACCATAGTTCCAGATGTAACCGTGGTGGGGGAAACAGTTGCGGACAAAGCGCAAGCGGCTCTTTTTGATGTCCTGTTTGATGGGGTTGAAGGCCTCTTCCTTGGATATTTCCATCTTGGCGTTGGTCCAACGGGGGACCTCGACGATCATGTTGAAGATGCCATTGTTCTTGTCGGCGAAGAGCGGGATGTCGTGGAAGGAGGACACGACTTGACGATTGTGCTCGATGTAGACTCTGTGATCTGATATTGATCAGTCACACGAGCGATGGCGACGAGGAAAGGCGTACCAAGCGTGTTGGGTGCGCCGATGAGACGAGTAGAGTACTCTGTGTCGACGTTAGAGGAGAACTGGGGAACGATGCAAAGGGAACGTACGTGTAGCCATGGTCGCTCTGGTAGAGAGATGGCGGAGATGCTGGGACAGTCGGAATGTAACAGCAGTAGACCCGGTCATGTCCGCACACGGAAACTGCCAATTATCGGACTCTATTTACAAGTCTACTACCCGAGAATGTCCACCCGACAAGTCCAACCGGAGCAGCAATCGTTCCACATGCCGTCGCACCTCCCCGTTCCATTCCGTTCCCTTGCCTCTCCGCTGAATCACCGTCTGGTTCCCCGTGCTCGCCATCAGCATCGACTTGGACGCATCCCCTGTCGCTGTAAACGGCTGTTGCGACGTCGACAGCGACAGCTCTGCGTAGAACGAATCTAGGAGTGCATGCAGACTCTGTGCATCGCTCTCAGCAGTGTTTTACCCGGCACACATGTCGCTCACCTTGTTGATCTCTGATACCACTTCAAGTCGCTCCTGCACCATCACACCTACCTTGTCATCACCAGCCGCGATACTGCCTTCAAACAGTAGAGCTGGAAGTACATCCCCACCCCATCGCTCGACCTGTGCCACGAACCGTTCGCAGACCTCGAAAATAGGTCGCAATATGGCAGTGAGTGTGGGATGGGAAAGCAAGCATCCTGTCACGAGCCGCTCCAAATAGGTGGTGTGGAGATTCCGAAGCGTCGTAAAGTCGAGGTATGTCCGATCAGCGTTCGTGCCCGCATCTGAGCCGCCGCCGCCGCTCTGCGCACGCCCAGGTTTGTTGAGTAGCTCCCTGAATCGCCGAAACTCCACGTCGACGACATCCACCATCACGTACCCCAACAGACTGTCAAGGAACCACCCCATGTCCCTCACAACACCCCATCCGCAACGAAGTAGTTGTTTTCGCGCTTCAAGGTCCTCGGTCGTCCCACCCTCTCCGAGACCCGTCCATCTGCGTCGAGCTCGCTGGGCATTGGACAATGATGCCCAACAAGTATGAATACGCGTGTGCGTTTTGCGCAACGACGATAGATAGTTGAACATGGCAGAGTAAATCTGCAGATCCGAAGGGTGAAGGAAAAGGTCAAGTGGCCAAGCGACGTTGTACGTGAGAACGAGAGTCGTCCCGAGAAGGAGGTCATCAAAAGATGTCATCTCTCCAGGATTACTGGTCGTCGATGATGACAGCACCTTGTCGCCGAGCGAAGGGAGCAGGGGCCGAATTGGCCCTGAAGGCATTTGGAATTTGAGGTGCAACAAGGACGGGTCATGTTGAGCCGTCGTGCCCAAGGATGCTCTGAGGAGTGCAAGATTCAGATCTTGCTCCCTGATCATAGAAGTGCCGCCAGAACGCGTGGTTAGGCGTGATATTTTGAGGTGTTCAATGTCTCGTATGAGCGCTAGGCTAAATTCCCCGTTGCGCAAAAGGAAGTAGTTTGCTCTGCGAAAAGTAAGCACTCGTACGGTGCTGAGCTGCGATGCGCTTACAGCGACACGACGGATTCTTCCACGTCCTTGCGTGTTAGCACGTTTAGCCATAGCCATTCGCTGATGTTGGTCCGAATTTGAGAAATGATCAGGTCGAACTTGTACTGGTCTTCAGGCAGTACAGTATCCAACAGATTGGCATGCTGTAGGGCCAGTTCGCGTGGAATCTGACTTTCCCATTTCTTCTTTTTTACCGTTGCGATGGCACGCCCGACATAGATGATCGATTCGCGTGATTGATGAGATACGCACGAGGGCATTGAGCCCTCGAGAAGGACATGGCTGTCTGACGCCAGAGGATCGACGGGTGAGAGAGACCCATGGACCAAGAACGCAGCCAGCTGCCCGCGCCAGGTACGTTGCACAGCGACTGCGAGCAAAGACATGATCTGGGAGATGCGATGTACCCCCGTCTTTGACCGGTTGAGCAGCATATCGATCAGCGGACCGGGCTGCCACTGGTCTTCAGACTCGAGCTGGGTCGTCAAGGACTCGAGTGCGGCGAGGGGCGCGTCCCATTCTGCAAAGGTGGCGCGCACTGCGGCGAGTGGGACGAAGAAGCCCTGGCCGACGAGCTCCGGGTCGCGTTGGAGGATTTTGGCCTCGGTGTCGACGACGAGAGTCTCGTAGTCGTCTTTGAGGATCTGGTTGAGCGTCGCGCACAACGCGCAGACGTATCTCGAACGCGAGCGGGAGAGCGTTGCACACGCCTTTTTGATTCTGCGATACCTCAGGGCGATCTGTCCGAGAACCTGGAGACATTGTTCCTCGCCGGGGTGGAGGAGAGGACGAAATGCGGGATGCAAGTTGTGATCAGCGGTGAAGAGCGACGAGGAATGTCCGGCGAGGACGAGCAAGACCTCTGCGATCATCTCAAGTGGTCAACATGTCATCGGCTGCTCGTCACTCCGACAAGTTTCTCCATGACCACCACTATCCACCACATGCTCGAACGGCAGCCGGGCAAGGGAATGCAGCTCCAGCTAGCCCTGGACGATGCCTTTGCAGACGACGACGAGGAGCCATTCGAGTTCAGCTCAGCAGCCGTTCGCGAGCACCTCGCCGAGCAAGCACACTGGACCACCGCGACGGAAACCAGCTCGGTGGACGAAACCGACACCTCGATATCAACCCTTTACCTGGATGGCAGCTTGAAGTCGGACTCGGCCAGCGTCGCGTCGGGCATCTCTCCATCCGTCGACCGAGAGTCCTCACACGATCTATCACACATCTCATTGTCGGAGGACGAGCACCGTCATTCCGACGTGTTGCACGAGAATGACCACAACGGGGAGGAAGCCGCTCACCCGTCGGTGCACATTGACGTTTCTAAACCGCCATCAAGGCGCGTCTCCGTCGTCATGGTTGGGGATGGCGCTGCAGCCTCTGATGGGACGCGTTCGGTCGAAGCACTCAGCCCCACGCCGTCAGTGCTGGATTTTCCGACGATGCCGACCTCCCCAGCCCCACCACCTCAAAGTTACAAACTGCCTCGTTCGACCGGACCGACCGCATTTCAGAAGGTGTTGAGCAAAACACGACCTTCCTTCCTTCCCCCAAAGACTCGGAAAGAAGACCTTAAACACCTCGCTGATTGGGAAGCCATGATGAAGCAGAGTCGGGCGGCAGGTGACCGGTCCAACTTGCCCATGTCTTTTCACTGAAGCGTGATATACAGAAGAGAAACGGCGAAACGCTGTACAAGAACGCAGGTTAGCGCTCGAACTCCGAATCGATCAAACCCTTCATGTATGGGAAAAGGAGATAGTCCCGGACTGGCGTGTCGTACATCGAGATCCTGACCTTCGCAAAATGTGGTGGAATGGAATTCCTACAAAACTGCGTGCCTCGATGTGGGAGCGTGCTGCAGGCAACGCATTGACTCTGAGCAAAGGTACGGCCGTCGTCCTAGGGTAATAATTCAGATATTCACAGACCTTTAGATAGCTACCGTAGCTGTCTCGCGCGCGCAACAAGGGCCCTGTCTTCGGGTGTCTTCCCTGAAGAAACACTTCAGGCGATCGAAGAAGACATACTTGTCACCCTTCCTGCTCTCCATATTTTTCATCCAGAGACTGGCCCTCTCTACCAAGACTTGAAGGACTTGCTTTGCGCATGGGTTGTCTCGCGCGCGGATGAAGGCCTGAGATATACCCCCGGAGCATCAAGGATAGCTGCCATGATCCTTATCAACATGTCCGCACCGCAAGGCTTCGTAGTTATGAGGAATCTACTAGAAAGACATTGTTTGAGATCCTTTTATGGGGAACCGGACACAAAAGAAGACGTGAGTCGGATTAATGGGCAATGACACACTCTGACTGAACCACAGCACCCAGATTGAGGCATATTATCGGTGAGAGCTCCATGGACGCTTTGCGCGATGTCTAACGTGGGGAGCAGTATTTTCGACACTTTACTGGCAGATAGTATGCCAAAGAGTGAGTGATGTCTACATACGTGCGATGACGATTCAAAGGTTTACCTGAACCCAGTCTATTTCAACTTCAAGCAGCACCAGATATCACCGGCTGCATATCTCCCTAACTGGCTAATACCGCTGTTTCTGGACCATTTGCCATTCGAGGCATGCGCTAGATTATGGGATGTGGTGATGCTCGAGGGTGATTCGTTTCTGTTCCGCGCGGCACTCGCCGTTCTAGCAGCTTTGGAACCACGACTTTTCTTCCCTGAACGACAAGAACTCCTTGAACTTCTTAGGTGAGTCGATATACAATCTTGGCGTTGCATACTGACTATGGTGTTTCAGTGGTGAGAACAAGGCTGCCATCGAAGTGGCCCGGCGCGACGGCCGTGCTCTTGACGGCGGAAAATACGAAATATACGGAATCGATGAGCAGACGCTCTGGGATCGAATTGAAAGCATGAACGAATGGTGGAGGGAGACGACATGGAGGAGGTTGACACAACGTGAATTACCAGACATATAGCACGCGTCACAAATTTGTGAATGCATTGCAGTTGTCACCCTACACTATCGTCATCGTCTTCTACTGCCGTTTTATACAGTGCATACATCTTTCTTCGATTTGCATCTCTGGTGTCCTCGGCGCTCGCAACGGCGAACAGTTTTTGTAAAATAGCTTCTCGTAACGTGCTGTGGAGCATTGGACCGTCTGTGTGGGGTACATCTACACATGCATTCGAGAAGATTGTAGGATACTCGAAGCCAGAGACTCGCGTCCGTTTGTGAGGATTTGACGTCCGTGACCGTAATCCGGTGAGTAGTGGCCGGAACAATGTTTCCTCAAGATGCTTGTACGTTGTGTTCGTCGGTGTGTGGGCGGCGAGGGATATGAAAGGAGACAATAATGCGAGGATGGGGACGGGGACGGGTGAGTCGGAAGTGGACACGGCATTTTCTAACTCCTCCAGGTATATTTCTGCCAGATGGAAGGTAAGGCCAGCCGGCACGCGTACATCGGTGGGACTGAGGTAAGAGATCAATCAACTGATGGGAAGACTTAGGAAAGAGGACTCGCCAGAGTGGACCACCTGTATTTGTAAGTATGGAGGTATAGTCCTGAAGAGCGGCCTGGTCCCACTTGACTCGTATGAGGAGCCTAAAGGAGGCATTGAGAAAACGTCGGACGAGCATGTAGTACTTGTCCATCCTGGGGAAATATTGAGCGGAGAAGATAGGGAACGCGCACAGGACATACCGCAAACGGTCTATTCCGTTCCATTCCCTGACTGTTGTGATCCAGAAGCCCTTGAGAAAGCCTAGCGAAGACGGAATGCCGGTGATCGTGAGGAGAAGCTCGGCCAACTCCTGGGCGAGCTCCTGCTGTACCCGGGGCTTGTCGGACATCCAAAAGCCTAGGACAGGCGTGAGGCAACTGATGAGGGACGGAAAGGGGGACTTGCAGTAGAACAATCCTTTCCACAACTTGGCGATCTCGATTTCTGGGAGGGCATTGTTTTCTAGGTTAGAGAGGAACACGGAGAGGTGTTTGACTGCCTTGTCTCTTGTTTTCTTGTCTGTGAAAGTTGTGAGCGAACAGACGGAGCGAGAACAAGATGCATACCGGACGATGCGAGATATTTGCCCAGCGGCGGCGACGAGGACTCGGAAGCCATGTTTCGGTCGGATCGGATTGCGGAAGTAACAAGTGGCTTGCCACGTGACGGGCGAGCTCAAGACGCTGGCGAGCCGGTAGGCGAGCCGAGAAGTGGGCGTCGGATCCCGGAAATTTGCACCCAGGGGCTGGGCACAGCTGTGGCGCACAACATGCCGCCTGAAAATTTTCGACCTTGGCGAAAATTTCCCCGGCGTCTCGTGGCTGAGGAGCTCACACGTGACTCAGGGGCATCACGTGCCAACCAATCGGTCCAAACGGTCCTCACGTGCCTGGGACCGTTTGGACCGTTTGCGTGGGAACCCTGGGTATGACGATGCTCCCCCTGTTCACACGTGCCAACCAAACGGTCCAAACGGTCCTCACGTGCCTGGGACCGTTTGGACCGTTTGCGTGGGAACCCTGGGTATGACGATGCTCCCGATGAAAGGACCCATCACTTGCCACGGTCAGCTCGCCGTCGTCGTCGTTGACCGAGCTCGCTGACAATGACAGTGCTCGACGTCTCCCTCGGAAAACCCGCCGAGGGTGTCCACGTCAGTCTCCAGGTCTATCGCGATAGGGGTAATTTCGGTTTGTTTGATCCCGTCTCTCAGCAGTTCAGTCCATCTTCTGTCTCGGGGACCGTCGTTGACCCGCTGCTCTTTAGTGTCACTGACGCCGACGGCCGCTGCATGGCGCTACTCCCCCCACGCGACTCCGAGGAGGCGAAACAGGCACCCCAGTTCCAGATCGCCGCTGGCATCTACAAGATCGTTTTCAAGCCCAAAGAGTATTTTGAAAAGACGGGCAGAAAGTGTTTTTATCCCTGGATCGAGGTACTCAATTCGATACGCATGTATCCTTGCTGACCGGCCCTCCCACAGATCCCATTCCATGTCGAAAATCCAGACGAGCATCATCACATTCCCCTCCTAATCAGCCCGTACTCATTCACTACGTATAGGGGCACTTAATTGAGAATTACGATGTATGCAATGTCCTCAAGCGTGAACTAGTAGTAAGCGTGGTTACTCTAATCATTCTCGGATGCGCAAGGGCTATTGTACGAGTACTTTCGCGTATTGCACACCCTTTATATGCACCCCCCGCATCGACGACTTGACGTTCTGGATGAACGTATCCCGGTTCTTTCGCAGCTCTTCCGCAGCCTCTGCAGTCTCGTCAACAAACAAATCGCGCAAACCGACCATGTCCTCCTACCTTTGTTCAATGGATCATCCGCGTTCGGCTCCAGGAACAGATACTGCAGTCCGACCATCACCGAGTTCAGGTTCAGTACTGGCTTCCAATCTTCTCGGAGAATGTTTAAGCAGACGTTGCCCTCTAAATCTACGTTGGGATGATATATCTTGATGGCGATCAGCACGTTGTGAGCTCATGACACTGGGAAACGCGTACCGTTTGCGTGCACTTGACCTTTGGTGGTTCGTGGGGGTAGTTGTTGTTGATCGTAAACGAGAAAACGAATGCTCCGCCGCGATACATGCCTGTATTGACTGGTATTGAACGTCAAACCTAGAAAAGGCACGAAATTACAAACCCTCGTCGGGAGCAATGGTGAGTGTGAAGTTGAGGAGATCAGCTGGGTCGGGAAAATGTGTCTTCATCGTTGGTGGCAAGTCAAGCTCGGTCAGGTCTGCACACTGGAGGTCTACAAGGCAGACAGAGCGACGATTGGGAGGCAGACAGACCTTTCTGTACACGGATCTGTGCGGCACTCGTCTTTGGCTTCTTCTTCGCTGCCGCGTCCTCGTTCTTCTTCATGCTCAGAATCTGTGCGACAGATCAGTCATCGCCAGCGTCGACTTCAACGGTGCAGACCTTCAACATGGCAGGCTAGTCGCTGCGGGATGGTGGGGGGTGAGGTAGAAGTGTGGCGGCACGTGCCGAGTGTCATCTCTTACCCATAACCCATCATGTCCAATCTGTCAGAGACCCTGCCAGTGATTGACCTCGATCTCTTTCTCGCAGAGCACGACAGTGTCCAGCAAGAATGCAAAAAGGTGTGCCCACCGCGCTGTGCGTTGGCAGGGCCTCATTCCTGTTAGGCTGCCGACGCTCTGATAACGTACGGCGCTCTCCTCGTGCACGACTCTCGCGTGTCAGAAGAGGACAATAACGTCTTTCTCGATCTCGTCGAGGACTACTTTGCTCAACCGCTCCACGAACTCCGAAAGGATGAGCGTCCAGAGATTTCATATCAAGTCGGAGTGACCCTCGAGAACACCGAGAAGCCAAAGTGTGCCGTTGACCAGCCCTGCCTCGACGTCATCGCCAGCCTCGATCCCGCCGAAAGACCCTTGGACATCTCTGGTCACCACTCAGACCCTAAATGTCGTTTCTTTTGGAAAATGGGCACCCCGCCTCCATACGAGACTCAATACCCAGCGCTAAACGCACCTAACGTGATTCCCCAAGCCCCTGTCTTCAAGGACATATGGCAGCCCACCATGGAGAAGTGGGGCGGGTCCATGAAGGATGCGTATGTTACTCTCTCTTTTCGCTTATTGTCGCTCATGTGGGCTTCTGTCAAGCGTCGAGAATATCGCGGAGATGATCGCGATTGGCCTTGGACTCCCTCGAGACGCTATCAAGGAGGCAGGGAAATACGGGCAAGTGTGCATTCATCCCCTCCAAGATTACGTTTGACTCGATTCCTACAGACCGCATATACTTGGTCCAACGGCCTCTGATCTCGTTAAATACGGCGACAAGGATACCATCTTGGCAGGATTTCATACCGATCTCAACTGCCTCACTATTCACGGTCGCTCGCGATACCCAGGTCTCCATATTTGGGCACGGAATACCGGAAAGCGCATTCCCGTCAGATTTCCGCCCACTGGACGCTTCCTTCTCGTACAAGCAGGCAAGCAAATCGAACATCTCACTGGGGGACTTATCAAGGCTGGCTTCCATGAAGTAGTCGTGAATGAAGCGACTGTCGATGTGAGTCGTGTGCATACACATGATTTCTTCGCTTGATACACATCTCCAGACCATTGCGAAACGCAAGCTCAGCCACCCAGATCGTCCGCTTATCAGAGTCTCGTCGACCTTCTTCTGGCACCTTTCTTCCGATAACGATCTCTCCCCTCTGCCCGCGTTGATGGAGCGCGCAAAATCATTGGAGGCGGTGCCTGAAGCAGAAATCGCCAGTTTGTATCCTCATATAAAAGTAGGACAACAAGTTCAGAAGTAAGCCTCTGTACTCCTCGCCGAACCCTTCGACTAACAAAGAATATATTGCAGCGAACTCAAACACATAGCCCTTATGGCCTGACCACGACCCTAGTGAAACCTCTATATATCCCCATCCTACAATATAGTACCATGCTCGCTCGTGGCATCTAGCGGTTGAAGTTGAATTCAATGATTAATAACGTATGCGGCGTGTTGAAAGAATAAAATTAGTTTCCGCGGGGAATCGCAGCTCCGAAAACACGGAGCACGCTTTGAAGCTTGACCGTCATCTCGTCCCATTCTGCCCGAGGGTCCGAAAGCGCTGTGATAGCACCACCAGCACCCATAACCCACTCTTCTACGTCAGGGTCGGTGGTTGAAACCGACCCTGCGGTCTCCAGGGAGGAAGGTACAGCCATTTGGCTGTACCGATCGTCGTACTTGAAGCAACTCCGAATGGTGACCGACCAGTCACCACCGCCTCCTACGCACCAGTAACCAAAGACGCCCGAATAGACGCCCCGTTCGTTGTCTTCGAGGCTCTGCAGGATCTTGACACTGCGCTTCTTGGGCGCTCCGGTCATGCTACCTATAAGGATACAAAGGTCACACGACGCGAATGCGCGGGTTTTCAACAATCTTACCAGGCGGGAGGCTCTGCCTTAACAATTCCCATCCGAGGGCACCATTGGCGTACCGACTGTCCAGCACATCCGCGCCGTCGGCAGGTCTCCCTTGAATGACGCTGACGAGTTGCCAGACGGTCTTGTACTCCTCGACCTTGCAAAACTGGGTCACGTCCACGTCTTCACCGACGACACTGTGGAGATCGTGGCGAATGAGGTCGACGATCATCAGGTTTTCTGCGACTTCTTTCACGCTGCCTCGAAGCGCTTTTTCTGCGACGGCACGCGTGATGTCAGGTCCTTTTCGAACGGTGCCTTTGATGGGACGTAGTTGATACGTTGCTCCCGGTGGCCGAGAAAAGGAAAGAAAACGCTCTGGTGACGAAGCCAGCAGTGTGGTAGGATGTAGCCGAAGATAAGCAGAGTGAGGGGCGGGATTCAATTCGCGGAGATGCTTGTAACGTTGCCATGACGAAGAGTGTCGGGTGGGCTTGTGAGGGATAGGGTCATTTAAAATAACTCTTGTAGGCGCTGTGAGGCATAGTTCGTAGGAATCTCCTGCGTAAAGATATTCCTTTGCAATATTGATCCGAGAAATATACAGCTCCTTGTCGGGTAAGATGACAGTTGCCGTGTTGGGCCGTACCTTCGTTGAGGAAGGGGTATTAGTATACGAACGAGTAGTATAATCCGGGACGGCGAGCTTGATTCTTGCCGCCGTTTCGGTGAGCCAATCTTCATCGTCGTCTATAATAGATTGAAGATAAATTATATCCGTTTTGCTGTCGAGAACGATGCTGCGTTCTACAAATACCAGATTCACGTCTGGATGACGCTTCTCCGCGGGAGCTGCCGTTGAGGGCACGTCGAGCGACTCGACTCCAAGCTCGTAAGATAAGTAGCCGATTAAACCTCCCCAAAAGGGCAAGTCGAACGATCCATTGCAGGCTTTGCGTTCGCTCATGAAGGAAGATAACCACGACCAAACGTCGTGTGATTCTAGATGGATGTGGGAAACCGAGTCGCCTATGTGAATTAATAGGAAGCTATCGCCAATGGAATATGTGAAACGAGGAGAGGACGAATGAAGACAGCCAATGATGGTAAATCGTCCAGGCTGGGCGAGGGATTCCAGCATCACAAATGGAGATGTTTCGTCTCTTGCGCCGAAAAGATCGCAAATAGCCGCTGGGTTCACGCCTGGGAGATGCAGACTGGAAGTAAGAACTGTTCCCGGAGATGAGGGGGGGGTAGAAGCAAGTGGCGGGTGTGGGTTGGGCCAGGATGTGCCGAACCTTGCAGCAGATGTGGAGTCCCACGAGTGGATGCGACGATCATGGGCAGCGTTCCAGGAACGAGCCAGACGCCAAAAGTTGGTCATCACTTCAATCCCCCCGCCTCGAGTGAGAACGGACTCGGGATGGTATTGTACAGCCCAGAATGGATGCTTGGTATGCTTAAGAGCCATGACCGTTTTTCCGATCCCGAGATCGTCAGAGGCCCACGCGAGCACCTCCAGATCTTCTACTCCATTGAGCTGGGCGTGGAGGGAATGATAACGAACGGCTTCCACGATACCGACGCCTTTGAATATCTCCGTTCCTGTGTGTTCCACGACAGAGACCTGACCATGCTTTACGACAGACAGCCTCTTGATTGTTGCACCACACTCCGTGGCCAGACTCTGCAGTCCAAGACATACACCAAAGATGGGTAGCAGATGGTGTTTATCGAGCGTCCACAAGTGTCTGACGACCCCAATGTCCGCAGCCACGTCAGGAGATCCGGGACCGGGACCCACGATGATGGCGGAGAAATACTGAAGGAACGGTAGAAGTTCTGATAGGGCTAGTTCATCATTCTTGATGATGTAGATTTGGCTGGACGGGGCTGCTTTACGACAGAGCGACGCAAGGCTGAAAAGAAAAAGACTTAGATTGGACAGTATCGAAATACTATGTGGCCCACTTGAACGTGAAGGAGTCATAGGAATCCACGAGGAGGATTCGCTCTGTCGCAAAGGACATGGTCGGTCGGGAAGAGCAGGCGTGAGGTTGCCTGAGACAGACTCCGCCGGCTATCTGGACCTAGCTTTTTGGATCCGGAGCTTGTGAATAAAACAGGTCCGCAAGGGAAAACCTTACCGTTAGTAGCCTAATCATGGAGAAGAGTTGTGAACAAGATGAGCTACCAGAGGTGCTTTATCTGGCAACTTGAACTTGGACGCCCATCATATCATTCGCGCCATGAAAGACGAACGTGAAAGGCTTTTTGACAAGGTGCGATCACGTCTATGATTCTATTGATGATCATTGACCACTTTCAGCTCAAACCAATTTGTGTACCCTTACTCGAGAAATCCCAACTTACACCACCAAATGTCTCCGATATGTTGCAGCTCCTTTCTGCCCTGGAGGATACTCTTGGACAGCACTCCGAATCAACACTCCCCGCGAACCTCGCGTCATATGTATTTTTCCCTCTATCCACGATTTTACGGCGCAATCCATCGAACAACATCCCTGACCAAGTAATGGAGAAACTCCTCAGAGTACTTGCAATCCTATCTTGTTCGTGGTGGTGGACCAGCGAGCTGGAGGTCTGGAGCCAAATGTTTATGTTGTGCGGCTCCATCATTGGTAGTCTCGAAGGGAAGGGGAAAGGCAAAGATCGCAGTGACGAGACCAAGGAAGCTGCCGCACGATGCCTCCTTGCACTTCTCCGTGAACGAGCGGATTCAGAGGCACCACCCGATGCTCAAGGCCGTTCCGCTCAACAACGTCTTGCTCAATTCCAAGCGCATGCGCACTCTGCGCGGTTCTTGCCTGTAATAGGGCAGACTGTGGATTTCCTCTTGTCGACGGCCAAGTCACCTCACCGGGCATTGCAACGCCTCTCTCTACAGTTATTGGACATCATCCTCCGGCTTTACGCGCCAGCTCGCTTCATTCCATCAGTACTACCAGGGGTTGTCAGTACGATGACACGCATCGCGCTCGCCTCTCAGAAAAGCAAGAGCTGGGCCAACGGAGAAGTTGTTGCTGGGGCTCTTGTCATCATACAAGAGGTAGTGGTGCTCTCTATCGGAGACGCCGCCTGCATTGCGGACGGCGCGATTCGCAGCGTCGTCGACCTTGAAGACTTTGCACGTTTCAACGATGCACCAGAGGCAGAGCCCCAGCCAACGACATCGGCGCCATATCTGGTCACACGCACCTCTTCGTGGCTAAGGGCTTCTGCTTCCCAGCTTCATATCGCACTAAATACGCTCACTCCATTAGTCAATCACCCCACACCTTCTGCATTAATCGCACTAGCAAATATGGGGAAAGAAATTTTGGCTGCGACTTCATTGACGCTTCCGCAATCACAACCTCTCTTGCTATCGTGCCTACTCTCGCTGTCCAATTCTTCTTATCCCCAGGTTGCCGAGCTCGCAAACAGTTCTATCCTTGACCTCCTCTCGTGTGTTTCTGCGCGCCATTCACTACTGCAGACCTTGGCACAGATTGCCAAAGATAGTCTCAGCTCTTTGCCTCGTTGGATCGGCTCTCAGGCGGATTCCAAAGTGGAACATGTCGCTGGTCAGGTGGAAGCGATCTGTCGACTGGCTCCATCCACTACTTCAAAAGCCCTTGGCTCTTCATCTCTCTCGCTTGGATTAAATCTACTCCTTGGCCCTAGCGGAGGCATTGAGCGATGGGGTTGGACCTTGCTTTCAGTTCTGGAGTTCAGTACTCCTCCTGTTACAGTTCATCATGCACCTGGCGCGCAGCTTTTTCTGGAAAGTGACCCCAAGTCAGCAGAGAGGATCATTTTCCCTGAAGTCACATTCAAAAATGTGCTCTCGAGGTCCGCAAGTGATGCCATAGCAAGGATGTTCAGAGCATTAGGTCGCGCAAGCGGCGACAACTGCCTTTACGCAATTGAGTGGTTTGCCAGCACGGGGCGCACTTCCCAGTCGCGCACCGCTGTGACCGCTCTCTGGTGTACAGGTCGACTGTTGGAAGGTGTCAGTGGTACTCATCTGGACGGCGAGGACCAACCCTCGGAGCGCGTCACGACACACACCAAGCAACTCGAGAGGTTCGCTAGAGGACTCGCTCGAGATATCGCAGACCTGTGGACTATTGAACCCACTGAGACCGTGGATTCCCCATCTGACCTACAGGACGATGATTCCCTTCCGCAAACGAAATTCACGAAGGGATTGTCCGTAATACGAGCTACAGTAGACATCGCAGAACCTCGTCGCTTCGCAATCCCCGACTTGAACCTCCAACCTTTATTACACAAGACGTTTTGCCTTCATCTCCTCGCAATCAGCGCCAGCATCTTACAAGCCAATTTCACGCCACTCCTTGTACACGTCCTGTATCCCATCCTTCACTCTGTCGTATCTCCAACGCCGCATCTCTCTCTCACCGCACTCGCCACTCTCACCTTTATCGCCAACGCGACCTCTTATGCGTCACCTGCGAACCTGTTATTCTCACATTTTGACTACGCCCTTGACGCAGTCTCCCGTCGTCTGGGCCGCCGGTGGCTTGATGTTGACGCTACCAAGGTCTTGGTAATATTGGTACGCCTGGTCGGCAGTGACGTCGTCCAGAAGGCGGGGGACGTAGTTGAAGAGTGTTTCGACAGACTTGACGAGTATCATGGATACGAAGTACTCGTCGAGGGCCTAGTGGAGGTCTTGGGAGAGGTCATCGAAGTCATCGAACAGGACGAGCTTCACGTCAAGGATGCACCAAAGGAGGACCCTCTCGCGTCGTTGAAAGTCCATAGTCTCGACTCACTCCTAGATTGGGTCTCTCATCGCAACGATCCCCCGGAGGAGTATGATGACACCGACTATGGTCCTGCCCCTCGTCAAGCCTGGGGTGACCTTAACAAAGAGGAGGATGAAGGGGCAGGAGACCAGATCAAGCAAGAAAGTAATCCTGATGAGGAAAAGCCGCTCACACCTGCTCAGGCTTTGGCAAAGCAAATGGTATCACGCTCCATTTATTTCCTTACTCATGGCTCACCTGTCATCCGGGCTCGGATCTTGCTCCTCCTGAAATCTGCTACACCGGTGCTGTCTGAATCCGCACTTCTTCCCTCCGTTCATCAGGCTTGGCCATATGTCCTGAACCGGCTCAATGACACAGAAGTTTTTGTTGTCAGTGCTGCGGCAGCATTGGTCGAATCATTGGTCAGTCATGTGGGCAGTTTCATGGGCCAAAGGATCTGGGACGACATCTGGCCCCGCTTTATCATCATCTTGAAAAAGCTCGAGGCCGCGGACGGGCAAAACGCTCTCGCACGCCGGGGTTGTGGTGCTGTCGGAACGGAATCAGCATACACTCATTCGCACCGGTTATACCGGTCAATCTTAAAGACCATGACAGCAGCTGTAACTGGAGTCCACATGCAAGATGCCTCAGGGTGGGAGGTTATTCTTCTTTTCCGGCGCTTTCTGCATCGCGAGGCACACGAAGAACTCCAGGCGTGTGCAAGGGAGCTGTATAGGGCGCTCCGGAAGGGTAATGAAGACGCCGTTTGGTTAGCGCTCATGGCCACATCAGGACGTGTAACACGTGACGTTGCGTTCCTGAAAGAAGTAAAATGGGATATCGATAACAACATGACTCTCATCTCGAGGTAGTAACGCCATTTGTAACTTGACAGAACGGAGCTGAAATAATTGGAATCATGATGTAGTTGGCGGAACGTGGCGCCGGATCTCGACACCTGCTTCCTGGAAAAGTCTCGCCGATGCCTCGTCTCTGCCACAATTATTTTGGAGGATGACGATAAGATAATATAAATACATACACTTTGTAGCTCAGGTTGTAAATGACCTTCTTAACGCCACTTTGTATTATTTTAATGGTGCACTTGAGGCACGGGCATCTGAATCGTGGCGTTAGAAAGGATAAAGGAAAGCATGAAGCCGCGCGAACGTGTTGCAATATAATATTGCGTTGGTGCCCACACGGTCACGACCTGCCTCTAGTAGGGCATTCTCTTCCGCATGCAGGCATAGGCAATCAACATCACAAACGTTTGAAGTCTGATTGCACTGTGCACAGCCCCCTGGACCCACCAATCAACGGACAGAAACGGAGGTTTGTTGATATCCTGGACCCTCACCATCATGACAGTTTGTCACACCGCGTGGAGTGCCGTTGTATCTGAAGCAGTCCGATCAGACATGACCAAGCCCGAAGCCCACGAATGACCTACCCTGTGGCAACGATGCGATTATCACGGACCAAGATAGCACCAACCCGGCGCTTCATGCAATTTGAGCGCTGAGATGCCAGCTCGGCGAGGGTCTGGGAACCAGACGACAGTCAATGTCGGACGAGTACTCCGAGGGAAAAATTTCATGCCATAAAATATGTATCCCACTGTGGACGCAATCGTTCTGTATTTGTCATATCTAGGGAATCTAGGTGATGGTGCAGCTCCGATAGGGACTGGAACGTGTTGGTGACATTGAGTTTCACCAAATGATTCATTCCACGAAGACCCGGGGGTGGGTCTTGATCTGAACTCGAAGAATTTTCATCGATTCCGAAGACGCACTCGTCGTCTTCACGAACAAATTCCTCCAGTGAAAGAGAGCCTGGGCTGCGATTGTTTCCAGCATGGCCTAGAGACAATCCACCAAGAAGACGTACCCCTGCAATCGACGATAACGTTGTAGCAAGGGAGCATCTACATTCACAAGCAAAAAGAAGGGTCGCTTGGCAAACAGACCAACAAGGGGGCTTGAGGTCAGGTCAACGGTCACGAAATCTTTTCGCCAATTCCGGGTAACATGGTCAAGAAGGTCCTCAGGAGAGGCAAATGCGACTGGATGGGAACGATGGGGGAACACCGACAACACCGGAGAGTTCATATTGAGAAAGGATTGCCTCTCCGAAGTATCCGACAGTGGGGACCGTAATGGCCAAGTTTCAGATAGTTGCACAGGCGGCCCATGAGTCCGAGTAAGTGTGGCAATGTGAGGCTATGCAGCGGTGACACGGAGTTGATAGGAGAGCACAGAGGTGGGCTAGACTTACCTCGACGAGATCCTTCCGAGCGAGGTGCAATGAAGTGAAGCCTTTGGAGACGAGGTAATCTTCGACCGCTGATTTCCCAGCACCACGTGTGCCTACAATAGCTATGAACATATCCCAATAGACCGCACTGGCAGTGTAGGACAGCGAAAATAGCAAAGGCTGTGAAATTTCGGATAATCGATTGGCTTATCTTTATCTGTGCCTAAGTACTTAGGCCATCTAGGCTGCGGCCAAGATGGTAGTTTTACAATCGTCTTAAGTTGCAAGTACACTATACGCCTAGACAAACTCTTAACAAAGTGGCTCAAGACCAAACACAGTGTTCATATCCCTTTGTGCTTTGGCTATCTTCATTGCATGCTTCTCTTAGAAACGCTCAAGCCAACTAACGTCTGATAGAAAGTTCGTGCTACAGCGGAAATTAGTCGCCTGCTGAAACAAAACCAGGAACCATCCAAGTCGTTTTTCCAAATTTCTTGGCAATTTGGATGTTCATTCTACGCAGCGTTGTCCGGCCCAGTCGTTAACGTCAAGCGAGGTTTCCGACGCACTGCCCGAGAGGAACTTGTCATATTCTTTTTTGCTGCTGCCCTTGCCTTCGACCTTTGTTCTCTTGCGGCTTTCATGTCTTTTGGAGCAGTTGTACGCAGCTGCTTGATATGCGTGGGCACAAGTTGTGAGGTGTCCTGAGTGTCCGAGGGGCAGAGCCAAGGGGCGCTAACGAGGGGAATGGAGTCCAGAATATCCTGGACTGTTTCGATCAAGGGAGATCCATGCTATCGAATTGAGCAAGGCATGAGTAACGGAACACCCCAGTTGTGGTTATGACCATACTCGGAATGCAACGACTGCAGCTCTCCGGACACCAATAATCTGGGAGATTGTGGGTTCGGAACCCCTTGGAAGTGGCACCAGCCTGATCTGTTGCGTTACATTCTTAGGGGAGTTGCATCCAGCTACCAGGTATGGTATATGATCGATTAACGCGGTTGGATCCACATCGGCGCAACAAACAAATACGACTACTATTGGGGATGGCGCTGGACGTGGTGGTAGCTGATCAGTGTTCTGTGGGTGGTTATCCACAACAACATGTTTACGTGTGAGGCGAAGCTGAGAGTCTAGCGCCCTAGTGACTGTATTGATTCCGATGACGAGATGTGGTGAAGCGCCGCAGATACTGTGGGCGTCTGGCCATGAGAGGTTCGTCTGGATGTTGCCAAACTCGACCTCGGTGGTATCTACATTTCTTTCTGAACTCCGCGTTTTGTGTGAAAGTTTTTGAGACGCATGGGGGCGCGGAGGAATGTTCTCAAGAGAAGCCACGAGGCGAGCTAGAAAAACGTTTTGGATATTCACTGGGACCGACGGCCTGGGGATGGTTGGCCGTGTATTTCAGCAAGCTTGGGATGGAACACACCAAGTTATCTGGAATGGATTCTGCAAGACGCCCTTGAAGACAGGCTTACGCTCCAGAGCAGAGCGGACCTTAGCGCGATTTGAGAGGTGAGTGTGAGGACGTGCTAGTTGTGTTGCCATGAGGCTCGTTCGGAGTTGTGTCCCGAGACTCCGACCACACTGATCCGAAACACACAAGTACAGCCGAACGGAGCAAATACTGAAACAAAAAAAGTCACTGGACATCCAATCACTCTCATTCTGGCGTGCCCCTCACCCGAACCTGAGCCCCCAGTAATGGACCGTGTAACATCCGAATTCTAGAAGCACTGCTTGTCAATAGAGAACGTTCTCAAGAAATGTACAGCCGCTGGCATCAGATTTCTAGCCACTGCTTTTTACAGCAAGTCCAAAAAAAAAGAAAAATCCAGCGAGCCTCAAAAGTATCGGTTTGTTGAATGGCATCGCCTTGCACTACGATGCCTCACACACCGTCTCAATCGGTTAAAGATGTGGCCGCCCGCAAGCAGCACGATCGCAGAGATCATCTGCGCCAATTCACTATTGCTGCTGACAACGTCAACTTGAAGCCTCATATCCATGTCGTCAACGTTCAAGCATACCCCCAGGCGACACTCACCGACGAGCAGAAGGCCATCGTAAACTGTGATGCCACAGCCCTCGCAGAACTCATCCGGGAAGGTGTTTATACGTCGATCAAGGTCTTGACAGCATTTGTCACAGTCGCGATCCGTGCCAACGATGTGACCAATTGTTTGACGGAATCTTGTCTCAAGGAAGCTTTTGAGAGAGCTAAAGAACTGGATCAACACTTCAAGAAGACCGGACAAGTCGTCGGTCCACTCCATGGTGTACCGGTCTCGATCAAGGATCACATCAAGGTAAAAGGCCTGGACACATCGACTGGCTACATCGGTAAGTACAGTACCCTTTCGGCACACAGGACGGTGACTTACCCTTTGTTCAGCTTGGGCGACCAAGAAAGAGGCCGACAGTGATGCCCTCGTGGTCGACATTCTACGGAAATCAGGAGCGATCATATACGTCAAAACGCAAAACCCTCAAACCTTGCTTGTAAGCAAATAATCTGTGCGATCAACCAATCAAAGATTCACGTTCTTTCTAGTCGTTGGAGACGAACAATAATATCTTTGGGCGGGCTGTCAATCCATACAACCGACAACTGACTTGTGGAGGGAGCAGCGGAGGAGAGGGTGCCCTTATAGCTTGCCGCGGAAGTGTTCTGGGGGTCGGCACGGATATTGGTGGAAGTGTCAGGATCCCTGCAGCATACTGCGGCTTGTACGGCCTCAAAGGCTCGGTTGCCCGCCTGCCTCATTCCGGGCTCCTTGGTTCACATGACGGCTTAGATGCGATTGTGGGCTGTGTGGGGCCACTGGCCAAATCAGCGAGGGACCTTGAACTTTTCTGCAAGGTGATGCTGGACGCCGAGCCATGGCTTTCTGAACCACCCCTTCTCGAGATGCCATGGAAGGCGGACGTCGCCCAGGGGCAAGGTTTACCGGAAAAGTTAACTATAGCCATCCTCTACGATGATGGTGTCGTGGCTCCGCACCCACCGATCACGCAGGCAGTGAAGAAATATGAGGCAGAACTGAAGAAAGCTGGTCACGAAGTCGTCTTGTGGGAGCCACTGGACCATGAAAAAGGGTGGGAACTGATTGTGAGAAGCTCTGTGCAGTCTAAATCACATCAATGACGTACTGACGATGGCGTCCAGTTAAAGCTCTACTTCCTGGATGGGGGCGCAGAGTACCTGGAGGTTCTTCGTGCCGGAGGGGAGCCGCCAGTTCCTCAAACCAAATGGATCCTCGATCAGATTCAAGATCCTCGTCCTTTCACCGTCGACGAAATATTTCGATTGAACGTTGAGCGTGAAGCCTTCCGTGCCTCGGCTTTAAAACACTGGAATGCGACTAGGGGTCCCACGGGTCGTCCCGTGGATGCCATCCTATGCCCCATTGCACCAACACTAGCGCCACCCCATGACACAACATGCTGGTGGGCATATTCGTCGCATTGGAACTTGTTGGACCTCCCGGCCGTCGTGTTTCCTGTTGGCCAATACATGGCTTCTCAATTTCATTTACTCCCCCCGTTCCCGCACGCGCCGAGGAACCCGATAGAGAAGCGGATCGTGGGACAGTGGGACCCATCCGCGTATGACAATGCGCCCATCGGTCTGCAGCTCGTTGGGCGTAGACACAATGAGGAGCGGCTGCTAGCTATTTTGAAGGCCATCGAAAATATTGTTCCGTCCAACGTTCCCGGGGGATGGGTGAAAGGGGTGAATGGAACGGACGGACATGATTAATAGATTTTCGTTTGTTTGTCGCTGGTCAATGAGGGGCTTGACTCGTGGCCACTGCTGCCACAGGGCCTTGGTGGTGCTCTGCCTCCATGATGCGCCCTGTGGGTTGAGAGTGGCCAAAAGTCGAGGTATAAATGTGGCTGTGTCAACGTTTCGTGGTTTACATTCTTGCCAACTTGTTGAAGGTAATGTCAGATCGAGCATTGGAATATTGACTACCCTCCGTGAAGTGAGATATGTCCCTGCTATTTGCTGTAGTGCTCAGAAGTCGTACTATTGCTCGCCTCTCGCGGTGGCACAGGACGCCTCGGCACATCTTCCGTGGCTCCTAACGCTGCTCGTTATCCCACCCTTTGTGGCGTTCATCGTTCCAAAAGCCGGATCCGCTCAACGTTACCGACGCTCCGTTATCATTTCTGGTTGTGCAGGATGGCTCAAACGTTCAATTCAAGTGGCTCTATGGACTCTGGAACGATGTTATCCTCCGTTGCATCCAGCTCCTACGTTCTTTCCTGTCCAGTCTCCTCTCATATAAATCGTCGCGGTATGGGCATCTTCATAACACCTAGTTTTCTCGATCTAAATCATGTCTAGTGTCCCCCCTCCTCGAGCAATCGCATACAACCACGCTACCGACCTTCCGGTGGAATTTTGGGCCGCGTTGGGTCAGAATGAACCGGCTGCAAATACCATTCTCCCATTTGCGAAGAAGGCACGCGACTTCCCTCGCGAAGACGGCAACGACCAACTGTGGATCATCCTATATGATGACACAGGCAACGTCGAGTTCGTGCTTTCTTGCACAAAGGGGTTTCTAGGAAACTATCCAATCTTTGTATACACCCCCAAATCGTCCGCCCAGCTCGCCCAGGAGGAAGAGAATACAGCCGATTCTTTACTGCAGCTTGTTCGCTGTCTGCTCGAGAAAGTCCCTCCCCAGAGGGTATTTTCCGTGTTTTCCGTCGCCAAGGTGGCGAAGAAGTTCGCTGAAATATTCGAGCAGCAGTACGGCATTCGGGCTCTCAAGGATCCTTACTACGACGCGACCTTCACTTCCTGCACCAGTGAGACGCTCAAGAAGTCCTCAGATTCGTTTTCCCTTCTTCCAGAGTCCGAGGACTTCCTCATCGCTCTCCGTCGTGCGGACATGTCCAATTTGGAGGGGATCAAAGCCCTGTGCCAGGGATTTTCTTACACTTCGGTGAGTATTGCTTGCATCGCGTGGCAAATGAATTATAATATCTTCTGTGCCCATAGCCGCCTTATGAACTTGACGATGAACGTGCCGAGTTGGAGGCCAGAGCGTTGATTACCAATCAACAAGCTTGGGTGCACATGATCAAGAGGGGGGGCGAAGATTGGGAGACTGCATGCCTTGTTGCCACTACCAGAGAGTCGGAAAACGTAACAGCAGTCACCAAAGTTTTCACAGCAGATAAATGGAGGAGTCGTGGTTGTGCGGCACGGCTTCTACACCGTGTCTGTCAGGAGTGAGCACCTGTGCCTTATGGTTCTCTCCATTATTCTGACTCTTCGCTAGAATTATCCAGAAGGGGAAGACCGCCGTCCTTTACGTCGGGACGGAGTTGAAGTTTGCGCGCAAAGTATACCGCAAGCTTGGCTTCCAAGGCCTCGATGAAGAGCAAGAAAACGTAGAAAGATGGGTCGAGATTGGCTTTGAGGGAGCCTCTTTAGGCTATTGGTGATCGTCCCTTCCCTCCAAATAACGCTTCTCTCCATGGAACAATCTCCGATGAGGTACTGTATTCACGGTACTTGTACATATGTGTAATTCTCTTGATGTCAATCTGTCGTGCCTTCCGTAATCCACATCTCGCCAACAGCATTATCCTCAGGGTAAGCAGAAAGGAGCTCCGGGCTGAGAAGTAGCCTGGCTCTTTCGTTCGCTTCAACCAGTCCTTCAAAATATCGACCTGCTTCAGGGGCATTCTCGAGTAGTTGACGATATGCATAAGGTTTCAGCGTGGCTGGCTTGATGTTTTCTTCTGCCACATCTAAGCTCATACGTCAATACCAATTTTGCAGACTGTCGAGAGGACTCACATCGGACTGACCCGCTTTGGGTAAAGATGTGATAGAAGGGCTGATGCCGCCCGCGAGGAAGTGAATCGACATTCATCGACGCTATCCACCCTCCGGAAGCCATGCAGGACGGCTACAAGAACATCGGTCCGACATTCACTAATAGCGTCACGAGGAGAAACTCACCTCCCACCCATATATATATCCTATATACTCATATCTGGCATGTTTGAAAATCATTCCCACAAAGTGTTGAATGCGGATTGACAGTTTGGACCGCAACGTCACGGAAGCCGCAGCCTCGTCCTCGTCCTCTTGCGCTGCTTTGCAACTGGCCAGAAGCTGCTTTTGGATGGGTGGGCTAAGACCAGGCGCCAAGGCGTCGGTCAATACGGGGAGGATATCTAACGGAAAGCGGGCGATGTGTTTCATGATGTTCAAAAGGTATCTCCTGTCGTTCATGAAAATTAAATTCACGGTGAGCCCCACATAGAATGCGGTATGAAGATCTCCTTCAGAAATACTTTCTATTGGTGGAAGGAACGAGAACGAGGCGAGAATGTTCCTCGATGCACGGACAACCATGGAAGCCGTACTGGCCGGTCGGATGTAGCGCACGACGGGCAACGGGGTGATGCCTGCGTCCATGAGCAAACGAGGAATGTCTTCTTGAAGTGATAGGATCGCCTTGCTTCGAGAACCAAAGACATCCACGATGATATCAGGTACAGTGGGTTCGGGGGATGAGACGATAGCTAATACTCTTGCGGGAAAGTCGACAGGAGATGCCCTTATTCCCAGGCGGCGAGCGAGGCATACGAAAATGTATACCAGGGAAATTGGAATCGTGTCTTTGTGCGTGGTGAGGAACCAGTGGGGAAATCGCGTGTTGAAGGCGTTGAATCGAGAGTCTGCAATGGGCTGTCGTGAGTGCACAGTATTCAAGCCAGTCTGCAGCTTACGTTCTGCGGCTCTAAACCCACGTTCCCAAAGGAAGTCACAGATTGATGTCGATATACAGCATAACGCGCTCTCGTTGTGATTAAACTCGTGCGGAGTTGTCGAGATGTTTTTGTCTGCAAGATACGACCGACAGAGGTCACTGAAGACGTCGAGCAGAGACGAAATCTTGACGAAACCATACGAATCATAATGAGTTTTGGAAAAGGATACAGAATGCCCATTATTTACCTCCATTGGGGTGTGCGCAAAATATGACGATAGACAAGCGATCGCGGTTTCGAGCGTGTCGTCACCGTTATCGTTATCGTCCTCGTCCCTGACACCACTCCATGTCCTCACCGCATGGCTGCGTGCTATAGTGCCCAGCAAGGATCGTGCCCAGAAGCGGCGTGGAATAGCGTGACGAGGAACTTCGCCTTCATTGCTATCATAGATACCACGGAAAGGTTCAGGGATTGGGCACTGGGCTTCCGCGGCTAATGCATTCCAGACATCGTATGATAGCGTGGATGTTACCTCTCTTGCTCTCTCCAGTCGACCATCACGTTCCATGATAATGTCATCCAGAAGCTTGATGGCCTGTCGGTCAAGACAGACGCGCTCCATATAAAGTGCCTTCCAGTCATCGTCTAATGCTTGTTTTCGTGAAAGTTCACTTGCAGGAAGGCTGATAGTATATCGCACACGATAGTGTGGCTCCCAGACCATGGCGATAGAAGCTGCACTCCGGAGAATTGAATTCGCCTGGAGACACGCAACCAGCGTCCTTGGGCCTTCACCTGAATGAGCCGATGCGGGAAGCTGCTTGAGAATCTGCACATAGACGTCAAAGGGTAACTCTTTTAGCGCCATGATGCTGGTATTAGTAGCCTGACTTTCCGGTTGAACGAGCGGAGGTATATGTAACTAGCCCAGTGGACGACCACGACGTCACAAGTGTGGGATTTGGAGTTGGTGGCAAGACGATCAAGATTCGTTCATTCACATGCAGCCTTAAGCGGCGGTCGCCGATTCGTGTCACAAGCACTGGCAGGATACCGTATATATTCATCATCGCCTCAGCCTCATCGACGCAGCGGTTGCCTACATATCCCATGTCGTCGGGCTACTCTATAAAACAGCTTATATATTATGCTTGCCAACACGTCTATGCTATACATTGTGTTAGCATCGAACGACACATCTTCTGCAGATAGGTGAGGCCTCAGGCCTCATCTACGCAAGCGAGGACAATCTTAGCTTTCAAAACGTGACGGAGTGTAATGACCGAGGCAGTGCGAGCAGGGTGCTGTAGCCCGTGGATCAATGTACGCAGTCATACACCATAATACCTCGGTTCATACGACACAGCCTCGGGACCAAGATAAGCCAAGTCGTCGCTATATTGCTGAAGCAGGGTATGAAAACGTTTTAGCAAGTAAAAACTTGACCGACATCAAACCATACGGATTTCCAAGGCCGGCTGGAGATAATTCGGTCGTTCACTAGCTAGTGTCCGTTTTCAATGGTATCCAATACTTCATAGCGGTCTAAAATTTTACTGCTCTACAGTCACAGGGTGATTAAGTAGCCTACCGCTTATGAGTTCCCATGGCCTACGAAACAAGCTGCGACATACATTGTGAGGTGGGTAATATATCATGTGAATAATCGCATCCTACGCCAGGCTGCATAATTTCGGCGTGAGTAGAATCCTGGAATGCGTGTGCGAATGAACACACCTGACTTCGGTAGCACTTAGAACATCTGGTCAATGGAAATAGCGCTTCGCATGTTGACCATATTGAGCAGAGATGAATTCACGGGTGTTGGAACGCCGTATTGTTTCCCAAGACGAACAAGGTAGCCGTTTAGGAAGGATATCTCACTTGGTCTGCCCTTCCTTATATCAGATAGTGTCGACGAGATGTTCCCTCTTGTCAGTTGGGCGACCCGTTTGACTTCCTGTATGAGCGCGTCAGCTTGGAGATCGTGGGGCATCCGGCCCAATGGAGCTTGGCTCCTCTCTACATCTGGAGGAAGCGATCCGAGGAAGGCCTGTGTGTCAGCTTCTAGCTGCGCCTGAAAGACGGCAGCGGCTTCCGTGCAAATGTCGTGTAGCATTCGTTTGGATGCCTCATCTTTGAACAAGGCACCATTTCGGCAGCCGAGGATTGCTGTAAGCGGATTCACTACGGCATTCACGACGAGCTTTCTGCGTATTGTAAGCTGTACGTCTGACATTCGTCTCCATTTGCAGTCCAGCCCGTCGAGGGAGCCAAGCACAGATACTGTGTCGCGTAAAGTGGAATATTGGTCATAAGATGTTTCGCCTTGACGCGCTATATTGTCGAGACTGAGTTCTCGTTCGTGCTGTGGCCTGCACTCTTCCGACAGCGATGCTTCGAAATCCCGCCCGCGGCTATCAGGAATGATACTGAACTCGATGTCGCCGATTCCTGCGTGTACGACGTGTAGCGGTGACTTGAGCCAAGCACCATGAGTACTCGAAGCCAGGATAAAGTGAGGTCTGCTTTCCGGGTTACGGAAAAGCTTTTGCACGAGATCTTCATAGATGCCCATCCCATTCTGGAGTAGCACGATGGTGCTTCTAGGCGTTAGACGGGGAAGCATGCGAGAAATGGCGTTCGTGGTGTTTTGTGCTTTGGTAGTGACGAAGAGTGTTTCGATGGGGTCGGTCCTTGGGTTTTCGAACGATGGCGGATAGCATTTGACATCATCCCTGGAAAGGGTGTAATCGAAGGGGATCCCAGCACCAGAACAGTCGCCCTGTTCGAAAACCTCCATATCGTATCCGTCCCGAGTTTGCACTATGCCCTGGTTCTCCACCGATATTGCGCCACCAAGGGACGCGGCGGTCCGTGCTTGACTGACTGACTTGTGTATGAGGGTGACGGAGTGTGCGCGTGAGAGTGCTGCCCGCAGATGATGGGCAAGGAGGGAGCCAATGGGCCCGATTCCTAGAATATAGAAGCGCATGGGCTGGCGGTAAAAAGATTATGGTGGAACTTTGAAATGTAAGATGACACTCACGGCGGACGGTTGACACTTGGAAATTATTTTCAAGACAACTTGAAGTCTCTGAAATGAAACTCGTTTCAAGTTGTGATTTTCACTGGTCTATATTCAGGTACGTAAGGTCATGAGGTCAACAGCAAGTAAGTACTTCCCACACGCCCGGGCCGCTGGATCTCGGGTCGCGATCCGATGATCGTAGAAAAGGCTCGCTAGTTGATTCTCGGGCCCTACTCCCATCCAACCTTTATCACCACCACAATGGCTGCCGTCGTGCTCAAGCGAACCGCCCAAAAGGCATGTATCCCGCTCTAATCAGTGCGAGTCTGATGCACATTAACATTTCATAGATGCCCTTGGTTGGGTACGTTTCCTTGTTTCATTCCGAACCATTTCATTAGACTTTTCTGCTCCCATCCAAGATTTGGTCTCTGGAAGGTGACTTTGCTCCCATGAAACGTTCAACTCGATCTCATTTCCGTAACGCAGGTCACCAAATCTACTTGTGCAGACGTGTGTTTTTACGGTTCTAGAGTACTGCCACAGTGCCTGATGTTCATTCAAGACGGTTTATAATGCGATCAAGGCTGGCTATCGTCTTCTTGACGGTGCCGGTGACTACGGGAACGAAAAAGAGGCGGGGGAGGGTGTCCGCAGGGCAATCGCGGATGGTCTCGTGAAACGTGAAGATATTTGTGAGTTGCATGTCCTCCATGTATTGCGCCAGACTAAATGTACCTCTTTAGTCATTACTTCCAAGGCGAGCCGACTCATACAAGTTGCTTGATTCATTCACCCGGACTCATGACGAGACAACAGCTCTGGAACACTTTCCATGCTCACGATCACGTAAGATCTTACCAGGTTGCCCTTGACTGATGCACCTCTTGATGGAAGTAACAGGTGAAACAAATTGCCAAGAAACAGCTTGACCTTTGGGGTATTGACTATTTCGACCTCTTCCTGGTCCACTTCCCCATCTCCTTGCAATACGTCGATCCGGACCACCGCTATCCTCCTGAGTGGTTTGGTGATGACGGCAAAGTGCACCTCCGTGGGTATCATTTCCTTATTATTTCTGCAATCGAGTTCATGGAGCAAAAAAAAAACAGAAAACACTCCTTTGTCGGAAACATGGGGAGCTATGGAGGAGCTCGTTGACGAAAATTTAGTGAAGAACATTGGTTTGAGGTACGCAATTGGCTCACCGGGGGTCGCTGCACGTCTCACCATGATCTAGCAATTGCCAGGGATCCATCATCCTCGATGTGCTCCGATACGCCAAGTATGAGCCGCAGGTGCTCCAGGTCGAATTACACCCCTACTTGGCCCAGGAAGGTCTTGTTAACCTCTGCAAGACCCTCGGAATCGCCCTGACAGCGTACTCCTCCTTTGGCCCTCAAAGCTATCTTGAGCTTGGGATGGGCAAGGGCTCGGCTTCTCTGCTTCAACACAACCTTGTCGCAAACATCGCCGCGGCTCACAAGAAGAGTACGTTGTTTTGTTCACAGCTTGCAACGACTCTCATGTCGCACAGCAACTGCCAAGGTCTTACTTCGATGGGCGACTCAGCGCGGTATCGCTGTCGTTCCGAAAAGTAATGACCTCAACAGACTGGTTGCTAACTTACAGTGCGATGACTTCGACCTCTCCGATGCCGAGATTGCTAGTATCAACAAATTGAATGTCAACTACAGGGTAGGTACTATGATTCTCTCGGTCCTTTATCATACTCAGGTATTCCTGCACAGCTCAACGACCCCGCGGATATTGACCCTCGTTTGGCTATTTTTGCTTGAGGAGACGCGAGGAAGATATGAAGGTAGCGGAATGATTAATGTTCCTTGTACATGTTGCTGTACGCACAGTCTCCGCAGTTGGCATCAGGGCGCAGCAGTCGGAGTTTGAAATGAGCACATAGATTAGGGCAACTTAGGGCGACGCTTTCTTCCCGACCCATTATCACCACCACCAGTATGGCGGTCCAGTTCAAGCTCACCAAGGAGAACGGTTTAACTCGCCGTGTCACTTTCGCGACACGGCCAACATGGCCCCTTCTCTCCGGCAGAATCGCTAATCTGTATGGTATTGCGATCGAGAACGTCGCAGTATCCTACATCGACTCTGACGGCGATGACGTGACTCTCAGTTCCGAGGACGAGCTCCAGGACTTCTGCTCGTCGGCCTCTATCATGGACAAAGGCGCCATCAAACTTGCCGTCCATGATCTTAGCAACATTCGGACCACCAACACAGCGTCCCGATCCTTCCCGAGCGCTACGCCGCAGCAGACCCACTTCCGCAACACTTTTGGTGGTCACGAAGTGTTGCCCCTAGTTTTCGACACAGAGGATGAGTGGCAGCGTCTCCCTGGCAGCTTAGGGAGCCTTTTCCTCTCCAGAGATGCCCCTGAGAGCCCTCATGCCTTCGTCGAGGTCCTGGAGAGTGACGTCAGCCTTTCCAAGTCCGAAGCAACCCAGCCTGGAAACGCTTCCCGCTCCGACCTCACTTTTACTCCGACTTATCTACAGAACAAGGATAAAGGCAAAGGACGTGCAGCTACTGTGGAAGATGACGTTTCGTCCGCCGGCTCTATCATCGGTGACGAAGTACCAGCCAAACCCCCCGTTCATGTTTTCGATGTGAGCTCCGAAGATATCTTTGGACTCTCTCCTAGATCCACTGTCCATCTTCCCCGGAGCGGGGCTGCTACTCCAGCTCAGGCGCAGAGTACCCCCGTGATCACCGAACAGCCGCTCAAAGCTGATGTATCCATTACCACTGGAGAGGAAAAGATGGAAGTCGTCGATGACGATCCCCCTCTTCCATCCCTGGATTTGCCTGATCCAGACCGCCGTGTTCCTCCTTCTCTTGCACATGATATTGCCACACTCTTGACTACCATTTCCACTGTCATTTCCACTCATCCAGAGTTGTCCGAACGCCTGCGTAACATTGTCGTCAATGCTACAAATGGTACCTATTGGGCCGCGCATCGCGATGCGATTTCGCGCGCTGCGGGGAATCTTCACAGAACTGCCGTACAGGAAACGGGTAGGAGTCTTGAGGAGCTTCGTCGTGCCACTGAGCAAGAGGCTGGTGTACGAGTTACGGAAGCGCTTGATAGGATTTTCCGCACAGTCGGCGAATTTGCACAAGGCCAGGGGAACACCGGTTCGCACGCATCCAGAAATGCTACTCAGGTTTCCCCTGATGAAACAACTCCCGACATACCAAGACCATTTCCGGCTGGTGTGGTAACGACCCCCCCTATGTTTCCCCACTTGCCTCCTCATCCACGCCGTAACCACCACTCGTGGTTCGGTCAACCACCTTTCACCCACCCAGGAGCACCATTTTGGGGTGGGTTAGCACATCTACCACCACCACCCCCACCCCCACCCCCGCCCCCTCCTTTTCGCCCCCGATGCTGGCCCCGCCCCCCTCCTCCCTTCTGGGGTCGTGACGCTGAACAGCCAGAACCCGCCGTAAACAATCGTGATGCGAGGGCCGCAGCGGCAGAGCTTCTTGCGACAGCTGCCGTGGCTCGAGCGCGCTCAGCCGAACCGCGTGCCGAAGCCGCTGCCACTCAGCCGTCAACTCCAGAAACTACGGCTGAAGAGCTTCGTGCTGAGGTCGAGAGAGCGAAAGCAGACTACAAGACACGTAAAGAAAGGTACCGTCAAGCCAAGGCCATCAGGAAGATGGCAGAACAGAGGCACCGTGAGCAGGAGTCTACGACTGAGAGGTTGGTTCAGCACTGTACCTCGTTTTCAATTCCCTGATCCTTATCATCACAGTCTTTCTAGACAGACCTCTGATAATCCGACACAAGTTACACCGGAGCAAAACGTCCCTACCGTAGTTATTCCCACCACCCCGACCCCCGAACGCCAGGCCGCTGAGTCTATTGCAGCTGCCTCGGAGGTTCACATTGTTAGCAACGCTCGTGGTCCCTACCCACAGCTTGAGATGTTTAGCGTCCCTAGGCGCAATCACACCACGGGGCACATGCACCGTGGACATCTTCACGAGAATAAAGAGAACCGTGCTTTTAACCGAATTATGAGGAAGTTGTCAGATGTATGTGTTGTCTGTCCGTGATCGTGCTGTGATTGAAATTGTTGTTACAGATGGGCTTCACCGAAGGTGCTTACCCCAAGTTGACTGGCAAGGTGATGGACCAACTGCTCTCACATCCACCTGTCACCAAAGACGCCGAAGATGATGTTGTCACCAATTTGATCGAGGAGCTCGTTTCCAGTGGCGGCGCGCAAGCAGGTGGATCTGGAGGCATCCCAGGTGCTTGGCACTAATTGCGCTATTTTTTCTCGTGACTACTCTTGCTATCTGTACGATACGATGGAATGTGCGACCTTGGCTACGTTTGTAAATTATGTATCTTGTCACAGCCAGGAAAAAATGAAGTGAACTTTCAGAACATCTCCGTGCAACCTCCATGTGTCTGTAACCCCTGAAAGCATCACCAAATCCTCCAACGCCCGGCTGCGTTTCTGAAGTCGGGGCCTTATTAGGGTAACTGTGGTCTGTGAGCAGTTGATATCGCTTGGTTAAAACAAGCGTTTCGATCGAAAAACGGCACCCAGGACGTAGTACATTACCTATCCACCGAGCATTGCCAGTCTGCATTGTTTGTAAAGATGGGGACAAAGCAAACGTGCCTCGTAACGTTCAAAAAAGATGCTTGACAGGTCAACAAAGCCTACCCGCACAAAGCAATTTTATCCCTGACATCGGACCTCAACAAAGCAGAAGATACCCGCCTCTTCCATCTGATCCTCGTCATGCAGGGAATGCCAGATTCGCTACTCCGCTTGGAATATCAGTGACGTATCTGCCATGGAGATTAGGAACTAGACGCATCAGCTCGAATCCCACTGCCTTTACGACTTCTTCAAGACATCCGCGACCGCGCTTCCAAGGACAAGCATTCCAGAAACGACCTATACTACCATAGAGAACGCTGGAGTCGACCCTCTGGCGTTGTGTTAGACTGAAATGCGAAAAGAAATCGTGAGGTTTCCATCTATTTATCACATTCGACATAACTGTACCTCTGTCAAACACCTATCGGAATTTTTTACTCGCATCCTACCAGTGTCTGGGTGGCACAATCCTTCTGCCATACATTCTAGGATCACACTTACGACTTAGTCTCCATGTCAAGAGACTCGGTGGCGAGAAGAATATCTTGACTCAGAAGTTGGGCCAAGACCGTCGCGAACCCTCTAGGCTGCTCCGTCAGTGTACCTTGCTGGTAACGCACGCTTTACTGGAGGTCGACAAACGGACTAGACGACGCACTTTTCCGAACACTTTCGCGGCTTTCCGGACTTGGCTTTCACGATTTCATGCATTCTTTCCGGGCACTACCCTCACCATCTGGTCTGTGCTAGATCTGGCCCGGTTCTTGTGCATTGTCGCGTTGCACGGCATTCACAGCTCTTGCTCCTTTTTGGATCTGCCCACTGTGCGTTTTCCATACCGACCATCCTCAATTTAGAAGCAGCGGCTTTCCCCACCGATCCCTCGCTCGCTCGTCTCCGCTCGACTGGGCGCGATCTTCCGGGCTGCGACTGACTTGTGGGTTTCGGGTCGACCTACCTGCCATGATATAGTCCACTTTGGCGGTGGTCATGTGGAACAAATGGCTTTGAGAGTGTCTGTCAAAGCACATACTGGTGTGGAAGACGGTTTAGGACCACACGCGCATACCTTTGGAGGCAAGTGTTGGATTGCTCGCTTTGATAGCTGAAAGAAATAAGTGTGGGTTTCCCAGCCAACAAATAAAGGATATGGAATTATGGCGCCCACAAGGACAAACAACCACGCTTTGGCGGGTGAGCCACATATCGATCACAAATGATTAACAGAGTACAAGCTGCCTTTGTCGTTCCTCTCTATAAAGCTCAGCGCACAAGACCACCTACTCTCTCCCCATCCACCCACTTCCTCAGACTGTGTGTACCTACTTCTTCCTCCAATGTAGTCCCTAATAATCACCCCTCAGCGCTAACACGTCATGTCCACTGACCCCGCACCCACACAACCCTCTACCCTCGTTCCTCATCGTCCCCATGAACCCCTCTCCCCAACCCCCGGGTCCAAGGCTTACACGAATCTGCAGCGACAGATCATGAAAGATACCCTCGCAGCCATGCCTGAACCCATGCCCGGCGGCAAGGCAGAGTTGCACCCAAAGACCAAGGAGCGACTCGATAAGTGGTCCCAAACGATAGCAATCGGTGAAGCTCAAATTCGAGCACTGGGTCCCCGAGTCGACTTCGGACTTCTCCGGACAACCCTCCAGCTCCAGTGCAACCGAACTCTCGTATACTGGCGTCTCTTCCGTTTCATTGAGCTGCCACCAGAAATCATCTCCAATATCTTTCACCTCCTCGTGTGGTCCACAAACCATCCCTCAGAAGGCGTGAGGCAGCGCTTGCATCTCACGTGGGTTTGCAAAGCGTGGCGTCGCTTAATGATTGAGGACCCAATGATCTGGAATGCAATCTGGTTCCATGATGCTCCTCCCTACAAGAGATCATGGGAGTGGTTCGAACGAGCGGGGTCCGCTCGCTTGGATATTCGACTCAACGAAGTGGATCCTAAATGGAGCGGCGTACGAGACTCTCCAAAGTTCACCGCTCCACAGATGTCAGACATTCTCGACAAACTCTTCACTAAACTCTCTCAAATCCGTATGCTCGTTATCATCGTCGACAACTGGCCTCCCGCGCTTACCGTCCTTCAGAAACTGCAAACCGCGGGAAATGCAGGGATACCCATTAACATCGAGCGCCTCGAGATTCATCGTTCCGGCATACCGTATGTTTGGATCGGGCCCGGGTTTGATACCCAAGGCCATCGCGACCCTGCCGTTTTGTTTGGTGGTCAGACCCACCACCTGCAGTACCTTTGCTTATCGGGTATTCATATCGACTTCAACGACACACCGCTGTCCAATCTGACGACGCTCGACCTCCGGCATATTGCAATGGACTCGTCTCCTACGCTCAAACGCTTCAGGGAAATTCTTCAGAATTGTCCCAATCTAGACAAGCTCACGCTGGACGGATGTGGTCCTCAGCCGGAAGAGAAACGGTTTGACCACGCCCCCATCGAGCTCCCAAATCTAAAAATCTTCACCCTCGGGTCTTTCAACCTCTCATTCGCATGCTTCATCGTTGCACAGATCCATGCCCCTCGCGTTCGTGACTTGACCCTGATGAGTATGGTTGGCAGCGACTATACGCCTCTGATCGCAATGTTGACGCGGAAATTCAAGCAAGTACGGATCCTGACGCTGTACAACCTCGAACTGGAGATGAACTTGGTGGGAAAGCGGACGTTTGTCCGATGGCTGGAGTCGATGCCCGAGATAGGGTATGCGCGACTGGCTCGAATAAAAGCAGAGATCCTCAATATGTTTGCGGAGAACCCGATGAACTATCGCATTTCCTTGGAAAGCGGGTCGGCCACGTCAGAGGCGGTTACCCCTGCTCACCACGTTCTCTGTCCGAAATTTCAATGTATGGAAGTCCAAGCTCTGCCGGCCCCGACGATTGCAGAGTTCTGCCGCTTGAGGAAGGGTGTAGGGATACCCATGAAGAAGCTGTACTTGAATACCCCGTGGGCGCAGAGTTTATCGCACGATCATCTCAAGCTGTTGCAACAGGAGGCGACACTCTATATTGCCCCTGTTGGGGCGAACACGGAGGAGGAGAACAAGTTACTATCGGAAGGGTGGAACGCATGACGAAAATACGATATCATATATAATCTGGATCTAGATCTACTGTAGTCTGTACTAGTATGGTACACGTGACCAAGTTTGAGAGTCACATGACCGCGACGCGAATAGTGATCGAGACATGTATGTGTGGGTCCATATGTTTTTTCCCCAGACATATGTGACGGCGAGGTTTTGTTGTACACGATGACTACCCCTCCCTCCCTATCAGACCTATCCACCCTGGAGACATCGGACTCTTATGTTCCGTATGTCAGGCGGCGCAACACCCCTGCGCAACTTAGCGCCCTCCACCAATTGTTCGAGGCAACCCCACACCCTACCCGCGCGCAACGCCAAGCGCTTTCCAACGAAATCGGCATGTATGTCAATTCATTCCTTCTCTTGCGTTTACCTGACCTTGGTCCGTAGGGAGCTCAAGTCCGTCACCAACTGGTTTCAGAACAAACGCCAAACCTCTAGGAGGAAATCGCTCTCTTTCAGTGAGAACAACCCCCCAAAGACGTGCTTGCCGCCCACTCCTGTGCACCATCGACATAGGCGTTCAAAGACGCCGCTCGATCGTTCTAAAATCTCGCTCGATCGTATCGCTACGCTCTCCGAGCGCCCGAGCTTGCCTCTGCAATCAAACCTGCAGCGTTTACCACTCACCCCGCGCAAGAATAACGTCCAACACAAACATCCGACCAGCCCTTCCGGCCTCTGGACCCACATGTTGTCATCCCCAGTCGGTCCTCCCTCTGTCCCTGACCCTGAAGAGGTTCGCTTGGCGGCTCTATCGTCACGAGCAAAGTTACTTTGTCCCTTGGAGTGGGCCTGCCTCAAAGCGAGGCAGAAGGGATGGGCTGATGAAGATGCAGACGGATTGTCCACGTATGCTGCGTTGGGACGCCTCCAAGAGGTTGATGAAGACGGAGCGGAGACAGAAGAGATTAATCTCGAGTCTGGTCCACAGAACGATCCCTCGAGCCTGGACAGGAAGAATGCCCTACTCTCTCGCCCAAATATGACGCCACAGTTTGAGGACGTGGAGGCGGCCATTACACTTCTGGGGTTCAAAGCATCCTCGTAAATATTTTATCGTCAAGGACATGATGGTGTCGGAAGCTGTTGTATTCGTCCTAATTATTCCTCTTTATTCAAGTTTCGGATTCCTCTGTTTTTTGTTGTTCCAACACGCTGCATACCACTAGCACGATTTCTCGGTTCCATGTTGAGGGTTACTACTAGAAGACATTTGTTTTATTTGTTTCCGTTTCGTCACTGGCACGTGAAGACACTGTTAGCCGCGCGTCGAGGTTGTCTGAACCCCTGAGTACTTTACAAGCTAGACCACAACCTATCCCACCCTCCTTTACACAAAGTTTCAGATGCGTACCAGCCCAAGAAGCACCCGTCGCACCACCGTTACCCAACCCTTGGCTGGCAAAGAGAACCTGGCAAACCACAGCCCCGGGCCGACAACCCCAAGCAAGAAGGCTCGACACCGCTTGTCAACCGCAGAGCTCGCCCGGCTCGAGGACGTGTTCAGGCAAGAAACACATCCATCCCGCCAGCAAAAGAAAGACCTCGCGGCCGAGCTGGGAATGTGAGTCGTTCGCGCGCTCGTCGAAACGCGTTCCCCTCATCGTAGTGAGCACCGTCCGGCTCGCTACAGGGATTACAAGACTGTCACGATCTGGTTCCAGAATAAACGACAGACGTCGAAGCGAGGTCAGCCGCCCGTCGACGAGAACTTGGGACGACCGAGGGCGGACTCTTGTCTGCGCGCCGTGTCCTCGCCGTCGCTCAATGCCACGCTGGGCGCGTCGGGGGTCGATCCAACGGCGGATTCTGCGGAAAGCAAGGGCTCGGGGGATGGACTGAACACGATCGCGGCCAAGGCGATCGTCAAGATCAAGCCTCTGATCGCCACCCTGAACGCGTTGACGTCAAGGCCAAGAGGACATTCGGAGTCTACAGAAACACAGCGCGAGGCGCCGAGCGTCAAGGATATCGATATCGACCCACACTTGCTGCAGACCTCGTCGGAAAACTCGATCGCTTCGCCAGCCGAATCAAACAGACACGATCAAATAGCCGAGCAAGAGCAGATCAAGGGAAAACCCGTCAAGTGGAAAAGAATACGAACGCTCGAATGGGCTTGCGAACGCCAAGCCAAGCGCCGGAAGATATCCAGGGAAGCGTACGTTAGACTCGGGTCTGAAGAGGTTCAAGATCACGGCGATCCCAATGACACCGTGACGCGCATGGATTCGGCGTTATCGTTACTCTCCCTCGCGTCGACGCAAGTAGGACCTCCAAAGGACGTGATGAGGGGCGCATCACTGCTCCTCAGCTTCAAGCATTCCTGGCGCAGAAAGTAGCAGTTTTGATTTGAGGCTACATCTAGACGACGAACCATTTCCTACATACCATCTTTATTCGAGCTCAAGTGGAAAGGACTAGGCTACATTTGCGGCAAGACATGGCTCTGCAATGTTGCATTGCGACAAGTTGCTAGCGGGAAATGCAATGGTGTAAATGTATGAAATGCACAACAATATTCACATCTCAACCCCTTTTACGTGCCTGTGATTGAAAGCATCAACCAAGCGACGCTCTACTGCGTTTTCTACCAGTTTTGGTGGTTACAGATGATGGATCTGGTGAGAGGGGCTGGATATCTGTGTGGACAGAATTTTTTGTGGGAGCACGCGCGATGGGTTTGGTGTGCTTTTCGGAAGACCCATTGATTGCCTTTGGTGGAGCAGCGGTTTTATTGGGTCGGTAAGCGTAGTCTGGGGCGTCTGACAGGAATGAGACACGCAACATCTAACAGCGGCGGACAAATAGACATACCTGCCATCTTTTTGAACAGGGGGACGAATACGCCGAGAACCGCTTGGTTGGACACCACTGACGCATTGACAAGATCGGTCTCTTGAATAGGATCGACTGGCATGTCGTCGTCTGCTTCAGCGACCCCGTCCTCCGCCTGTGCCGCAGTAGTCTCGTCATCATCCGTGGTTCGTAGTCTTAAAAACGAATCAATCAGAGGCTCGAAGAATGTTTCTATAGGCGGCATAAGATGCGAGGGCGCATCGAAGAAGGTCGTGGTGTCACTACTTCTCCAAGGTACCGTAACACCACCGCCTGATTCCTGATCTGTCATCGCTTCGCGAGTCTGTTCGTTTGGATTCGAAAGACTCGTGATTGCAGGGACACCAAACATTTCTTCGAATAACGATCTTCGTGGCACAGCAGGACCTTTTTGAAGCGCCTTGGCAGACGCTCCAGGGTCTTCGGGGAGCATAACGTTGTCACCCATGACTACGACGTCATATCTGTGCGTCAGGGCTACTAGCGAGAAATCGCTAGAAAGTGGGAGTGATGATTGGGAAAACCAGGCGATATTGAGAATACCAAATGGAAGGGAGTATTCCATTAGCGGGGTGGGAGAGGTGGCACGGAAGAGTGTGACTGATGACGACGTCGAGTCTAGGATGGTGGAATGAATCGTGATAAAGGTATCGTGGTAGGGATGCGACAAAAGCATGGTGTAGCGATATCGATTTTTTAGATGCCAGATTACTAGGACAAAGATTGGTCAACATCGTGCGGCTGCGATTTTGAAAGGGAATGCACCTGACTGAGAAAGGACGTCCCAAACAACCAAGTCTACCCCTCCCATGACAGCCAAGTACCGCCCACTTCTGCCGATGAAGTGGGCTTGAGAAGGTTGACGACACTCCTGGAGAACGAAGGACTGCTGGACAGCATTGGTATTGGGATCGTAGATTACGACGGAGCCGCCAATGGGAATGGCCAAGAGAGATCCATCGTGCGACCACGACGTATGTCTAGGGATATCTGACCTGAGACTAAAACTAGATCTTGATGTCCACGAAACTGGAGGTTGGATATCAAGGACAATTTTTAGTCGCGGCGGCTCGATGGAAAAACTCACCTTCTTCACTCCCCTTCTTGTTCCTGACCCTTCGTATTCGCCAGGACTTCACATTCCCATCTTCCCCAGTGGTCACAACCTGCCCAACCTCCATACCCGGACGAAATGACAAAGAAGTAACATTTGCCAGTCCGTGCGGTCGGTCAATTCTTGTATTCAATATCCAAAATGTCGTCTTTTTATCCCAGTACCAGAGTTTAAGGTATATTTGGCCACGGAATGCCTCATCACCTTCACGCCTGTCAATCGTAGCCATCCATTCACCGCAGGAAGAAATGGCGGCTCGCTCCACACGGGCAGGTTCGAGAACCTTGTCCTCGCGTCTAGAAACGCGATTTGAAGGAGAGACTTCGAGTTCGGCTACGAGGGTGAAGGTAGAGGGAGAGTATGTTTGAAGAGAGGAAGGATGAGAAGAGGGAAGAACAAGGGTTTCGGAGGGCTGATGGAAAGCGAGTGGTGCGGAAGATGATGATGGCCAAGAGTTTGATACAAAGGGATCTGCGTTGTCGTGAGAAGTCATATCTTAGACATAAAGTCATTGGTATACCTAATCGTATTCGGGCGAATACGCGTGAAAGCTTGAGTGTGGCCGAACTTACAAATGCATAGCTAGCATCTGCGAGTCCCAAAAGATACTCTTCCTCCGCCACTCTCGGTGAGGAGACGACGATGTTTGTTATCGGGGAACCAACTCGAGGGACGAATTCTCGTTTACCGGAATGCAGCTGCCATATGACCAGGACAGACTCTTCGCCACCGCTCAGCAGATACGCACCATTGGTGGTAAAAGCGATAGAAGAGACAGCGTGAGCGTGCCAATGAAGCGTCGACGTCTGAGATTTCTTCTCTACGCCCACCACCTTTACAAGCTTGGGATCCAGACAATACCATAGTCGTACGACACCCTTGGCATCGCCGGTTGCAAAGTAATCCTCGAACGGATGGACAGCGAGACAGGTGAGACGCTCCGAGGACACGAATTTGGTGAAGCCTAACTTGAGGTTCGCAGTGTACGCGACATATGCTTTATGGCCAGCGATGGCGATCAATCGTTCGCCACTGGCAGAGACTGCGAGGCCGGTCGTCGCTCTCGTTTTCCCGATCGGTACGACTTGGGATGGTTTCTGAGCCTTTTCGGGGCTACTCGAACCTTGTGTCTTGAGGGAAACCCGGAGGACGACGCAACTCTCGTCCAGAACATCGTCGGCATGACCGGGCCGAGGTGGGTCTTGCGCTAAGGAATATGAATAGCTATCGTTTGAAGGACTTCAGCAGGACTCACACAAAATTTTACTCTTCTTGTTCTTGACTGCGGCCACGAACAGATGGTCCTTGATTTTCTCATGCGTGCACACATGATGTATAGGCTGGTCGATGCCAACAGTTCGCAACAGGACGCCTTCGAGGAAATCCCAAATCTTTATGGTTCCATCCAGCGATGCAGTGATCAGCTGGAACGCGTTCTGAGGGTTCAGAACCGCGGAAGTGATGATGTCGGAGTGGCCCTCATCTTGAGATCCGGGTAGCGTGGATACGATCTTTCCAGAGGTCGACGAATGGATTTTGATAGCGGTTCCGACGATGGAGAAGAAATGGCTGGATACATGGTTGAGTGCGGCTCGATATCGCGCGAAAGGAGACACACCTGCCGTCTCTGGTGAATACGGGAGGATGTGAGCTGGTGCTGGAATCGGTGAGCGGGGACCAGCGCCATCGTCGTGGTGGTGAGTCGCTGGTCGTCATCGGTGGTCCGTGCGCCGCATGCTGCGACGACTGAGCAGCAACGGCGCTGGACGCGCTCGCCTTTGGTTTGCGTGCTGGCATATGGCCAAATGTTTCCCGACAACGAAAAATGCATCAGCCACTCGCTCGGCATTCACCGATCCGAATCAGGACATGTTTTTTTATTTTTTTTCAGACATATCAATCATCACCTTCTCCATATGCAAGGACCGAAGGCACTCGGTGCTTGCCTACAGAGAAGGGCATTCCATTCGTCTCATTAAATCATTAGGCCAAGCAAGGTCAACACATCGAAATACATAAACAATAAAGTGCATCGCTACAGTCCAAGATCGAGCGCTTCGCTGGCAGAGGTATCATAGCATCATGGTATGTTGCAAAAGGACTCGGCGTGGGTGGCACAGGAATGGTGTCCGGTGGGCAGCAGAAATAGGAAATGCGATAGAGCTAATCAACAGCTTTTCGAACCCACGAACGACCGGACGGAGCGGCAGTACGTGAGGAGGTCATCTTCGCTTGCAAATCGTCTTGCCTCGAGCATGGCGTGATGTAACCGTTCCTCCTCCACAAGCTCAGCCTTTGACAGCGGTTCACGTGGAGGTACTGGCCATCCCAACTCGGCCAACGAACACCAGAGTGACACCCGTGCGTGCATATCCCTGCATTCCTTTCTCAACATCCACAAGGACAATACGGCGAATCGCAAACTCACCGCTTATAACGTTCGACCAGCACCTCAAACTTGGCTCTACTCTCCAATTCATTCAACTCAGGATCACTCTCCCACCCCAACTCTCTCAGTTCGCTGGATCGGTTTCTCATCCTATCCGCAAGTTCTTCCCACATCGATTCTTGGCAGGCAAGTACACTCTGATAGCTCCAGTAGAGTTGCATCGCAAGTGTGCTCTCGTTCAGCTTGTCAACCTTTTCCAGCGGGTTGAGGAAACGGGAGCCACTGCCCATGGTACTTTCAGCAGACGACCAGTCGACAACATAGGTTGGCAACTTGGTGGTCTGTGTCGTTTTGGGGGAACTAGGGGAGGATGGGTTACCAGAATTACTTGTCAGCTGTGTGTTCACGTCCGAGACGGAAAAGCTCCGGTCGAACAGAGATGACTTTTCTGTTGATGCCGAGTGGCTGGTTCGTCTCGAATCTGTTGAAAAAAAGGAAACGGAGCTAGGTCGGAGAGTCGGCAAGTCAGATGAACCTGCTGGCTGCGAACCTGCCTCGGGTTTATCTACGTCTCCGCTCATTAGTAACGCATTGGCCGGTAGGGGCTGTGGAAGTGCTGGTAGTGGCGGTATCGCGGGCATTCGGATATGCACGATTGGTGCAGTGATCACTTGCCGAAAATTGGACGTAAAGTGGATGGGAAGGATAGCTTATATCTGATTAATCCGCCAGTCACAGTAGAAAAATGCGGATACCCACCAGTAGGTCGTAAATTAATGAATCGATTCTCAAATACGCCATAATACAAACTCTCAAGCAGTATGTGATCATGCGGCAATGGTGTCGTGTCCACCGATGAAGGCGGCGGCGTTGCTTCTCGTCGATGCGAGCCGTTGGGATGGTGGATCGAGTCGGATCGTTTATTGCGTACACGAAGAGGTGCTGTGAACCAACTTGGGAGCGTAGGAAATATGATATCTGATGGAGATAAATGTTGGACGTCGCTAGGAACGAGAAGTAGACATACCGTGCTCAATCACCTCCACAATACCACCTGAACTCAAAACACGGTTGACCTCCTTTCATTGAACATGATGAGCATCCGTGATCTACGGATGGAACAGCACGACTTACTTCGAGTAGTACCCCCCACTATAAATTGCAAGTGGCACAACGAAGGGCACGTCAAAAGGTGCTCCACAAGGCAAACGAACCCGAAAGCGAGGCCAAAACTCACCTTATTCTCGGGGATGCCCCTACCCAGATCATTCATACGAACATGGTCGAACTCCTCGTCGTCAAAGGGCAGTTTTGTCGTCAAGCTGAGACGGTGTCGTGTGTCAAGCAACATGCCATGCGCGCCCGAAGGAGATACTCACAAGTTGCCATGCATCCAATTGATGCGCGTGGCGATCTCTGGTTCTAAGAGTGACAGGGGTACTTGTACGTCGACCAGGTCGAATCCAACCTAAAGATAGCACATGAAAACGCACGGCGCTGTTCTTCAGATACGCGTACATACAAAGTGGCAATCTGGCCATTCCTTGGCAGCCTCGACAACCCAGGTCCCACCCTAGGACAGAAATGTCAGCGTTCGGCGAGGACAAGACAGGATGGGGACGCACACCACATCCCAGATCGAGTGAGCGTGATGGTGGGCCGTCTGTGAAAGAGGCTATGGACACTGATTTTGTCAAGGGCAAGAGGAAGCTGAGATCCAAGCTCTCGCTGCAACGCCACGGGCGAAGAGGGGAAGTTGAGCAACGTGCTCGGAATGGGTGGCAGCGGGTTGACTCACAGCTCCAGGACCTGCCTGTCGTAACTCAACGGGTACGGGGCCTTTTCCGGGTCGAATGAATGGTGTCTGTGACCATGCTTGTTCAAGAAATCCTTGTTTCTGGGAAGGACGCGGCGACCGGTGGAGATGGGGTCGAGTTGGCGGGGAGGTACAGCGACGGGCATGGTTGAAGTAACGCTCCAAAGGAGGAGGCGATGGCGGCGGCGTGGGATGGCAGTGGATAGGCGTGGAAAGGCGACTTGCTCGACAACGACAATGTTATTTACTACATAGCTTGAAACACATTAGGTGATGGCCCCCCTCTCTGGAAAACAACGCAAGGCCCAGCTCAAGCTCAAGCGTGCAATCAAACGCGGCGATGCTCCTCCACAGCCAGAACAGCTCAGGAAGAGACCCCCACAAACATCAGACGCGGTCAACAGCGCGCGCAAACTACAGAGCCAGTTTGTCAAGCTCGACAAGACTTTTCTCGACGACACCAGGGCACTGGCAGGCTCGATCGTCCTCAGGAGACCCATCCCGAACCACGTCGCAGTACTCAGACACGAGCCATCCGCGCCGGGCACTCAGCTCCCTCTGCTCGCCCTGCCAAAGAGGCCTAAATGGAGGTACCAGATGTCCAAGGACGAGCTCGATGCAAACGAGCAGGCTCACTTTCGCACCTGGCTCGCACAGCAGGATGCGATCGTCGAGCAATGGCAACTCGCATTGAACGCCCCCCTGTCTACTGAGGACCCACCTGCTGATCTTGCGGGCGATCACGTCGACGACTCCGAGACTCGTCCAATGCCCCATCCGCCTACCCACTTTGAACGAAATATCGAGGTTTGGAGACAGTTGTAAGCTGATCTTCCCTGCTCATGCCTCAGAAACTGAGTCACCGACACGACGCGAAACAGCTGGCGCGTCACAGAAATATCCCAGATCCTTCTCGTGTTGCTCGACTCCCGCTGTCCGCCTCTCCATCTCCCTTCTTCGCTCTCTGCATACCTCAATATTCCCACCTCTTCGTCTCCGCAAAACAATCCCAGTCCGCGCTCGAAACAATCCTCAAAATCCAAGGCTCCACGCATCATTCTTGTCTTGACTAAAGTGGATATTTCCGGTCCTGCACGTACCGCATCTTGGACTTCTTTTCTCAACGCCAGCTATCCTGACATACCAGTTGTCCCGGTCGAGGCGTATGCACCGAAATCATCCCTCACACTCGAGCAAGGACCCACCCGCTACGAACCACGTCTACCAGGTACCTTTAGGGAAAGACTGGTCCATACTCTCAGGGATGTACACGATCAGCTCCTCCAGCCTCCTCAATGGGTGACGGCGCCACGACCCGGGGAAAGCGAGGAAGAACGATTGCAGAGAGCTGCTCAATGGAGACCTAGAGTCAAGAGGGTCATCGATTGGGATGGCGTCCTCAAGGCAAAAGGAAACCTGGTCGGGAAAGCTGTCGGTGGCGCTGCAATGCCAAAGGGGCAAGACGTTGAACATGAAACAGAGGGTGACGAGGGAGATGATGTCAAGGTCTCGGATAGCGAAGAGGAAAAAATGGGCGACACCTACGAATGGAAAGAACCCGAGTATTTGACCGTTGGCGTTATTGGTATACTGTACCTCTTATCTCATTGAAGACTTCTCACTCGATTTATACTCTCATAGGTCAGCCAAACGTTGGAAAATCATCTTTGTTGAATGCGATATTTGGAAAGACACGAGTACGGGCATCGCGAACTCCCGGAAAGGTGTGTGATCCCACTGCTCGTCTTTGATCACCTAATCGAACTATCTTTAGACAAAGCACTTTCAAACGCTCTTTTGGACCCCCGATGTCCGCCTCGTTGACTGCCCTGGACTGGTTATGCCCTCATTCATACCGATGGATATCCAAGTATGTATACTCTTCTCTGTTTCCAGTGATACCGTATGCATTTCCGAGAATAGGTCCTTTCAGGCGTGCTTCCCATATCTCGGATCTCTGCCGTGCCCTTTTGCATACACCAACTTGCTCGGCTTCTCCCCTTGGAACAAATTCTAGGACTCACACATCCATCGTTGTCCCTTTCACCTGCGTTTGCAGCATCTGCGTCCAATGCTACCGCTACAGTTGCATCGACAAGCGGTCGCGGCTCAGTCCCTCAGTCCAGCAAATCGACCTCGACTGCCAAGTCTAACTCTAAACCCGCACCCACCGATGCAACTTTGGTCGAAGACAAGCGCACATGGAGACCAGGGCAGCGCTCGCTGGAACAGACCAAGGCTCCGTCCAGTGCAGCAAGATGGACAGCAAATGACATCATGATTGCCTACGCTGAAAAGAAAGGATGGGTCACTGCCAAGGCTGGGAGACCAGACATTCATCGAGCTGGGAACGCAAGTAGGTCTCTACCAGTTGGACTCGTTGGAAAATCGTCTGACTGTTCGATGTGTATTTGCGCAGTATTGAGGTTCGTTGCAGAAGGAAAGATTCCGTGGGGATTCTGGCCTCCTGGGAGTTTGGTTTCGGGCGACGATGGGATATGGCTCAAGGACGGGGTGCAACAGCACGCATGGGACGTGCTTGAAATGGACGAAGATAGAGACGAAGAGGAGGGTAGCGAGGAACAGGACAGTGAGATGGAGGAACTGTCAAGCGAAGAAGAGGACACCAAGGCTAGGATCGATGTTGCATCGGATGATGAGGACGAGGATGATGAGAAACCTGCTGTTCGTGGAGGGAATCTTGGGAGGTTTGGGGCTCTGGGGATTGAATAGATAGCTAGTCAGGGGTTAATTAGCCAAATTCGACCTTTGCTCTCAATGTTGAACTCGTGGTTTAGTAGCAAGTCAAGCCGCCATCGACGAACGCCTTCCGACCCTCCGCCAGCTCCTGATAATGCCCAGTCAGGACCTTCGGATGCCTCATCGGTCTCCCAGTCCACCATCGGGCCCATGCAGACACCAGGTAACTTGACCTCGGCGTCCGACGTACCACTGGACGAGGTCCACGCACATATCAACGATCCCAGTGTCTACGCACCCACTCCCAGTCTGATTCACAGCGCAGAAAAGGATGCAGGGACCCTGAGGACATCCAACGCACCAACTAGTCTGGGCGCGACGACGTACCACCCAGAGCGTGACAGCGCCCAGATCACCCAGCGAGCCTCTGCACCAGAACGCCCCGACGGAACCCTGTTCACGCCCCAGGACGCCGTCCTCGCACAAGTGTTTGGCAAGTCTGTCCAGCCCGCGACCGACCCCGCGCATGCTACCCCACCCCCACCCTCGACCGCGCCGCAGCCGTCTGTGTCGCTGATGACGCGGACGTCCGACTCGTTGCCTACGCCTCCCTCGATACCGACGTCGCGCGCGCGCGCGGGTCCCGTAGTGACGATCTACGAGCCATTCTCGGGCGCCAAGCTCAGCGAATATACGCCCATATCACCTGCTACGCCGGGCGAGCTGTCTACCACGCCTCTTCCCACAGCAGACGACCGCAAGCTATGGTCGAGTCTCGAGCGCATTTTGGAGCTTCAGGCTGAGATTGCTGCGATGCATGCGGATATGGAGGGTGTTGGTGGAAGGGGCGGGAACAATACGCACACGGCGGGTGGCATCGCGAGCGAAGGCGGTACTGCTGCGTCTAGGAAGAGAATACGAAGAGGTCAAACGCTGCCGATCGGCGACGAGGAGCCCGAGGAGCATGAACCAGAGGGTGGGGCTACGGGCGCCGCTGTCTCCGAGATTTCCACGGAGCACTCTGAGGGCGAGGACGACGATGAAGACGAGGACGGTATACACAAAAAGAGGCGAGACGAGGAGTTTGCTAGACTTGCGGAGCAGTTTGCGCAGCGAAAGGCGGCCATTGGTGGGATCATGAACAAGGTTCGTACGTCCCGGAAGTCATCTTGCCTCCTGACGATGACATTTCCGTCCGGCCGATAGCTCGACGCCCTCTCGACGGCTCTCAAGACATTCCATACACTCCCTCCGCCGCTCTTCGACCTTGCTGCGTCCCCGTCGCGCACCGACACCATGTCATCCGGACCATCCAATGCGTCAGCGGCATCTTCTCCCCCTCCTCTCCATATGCATTCTGGTCGATCATCATCTCCGCTCTCCTCCATCTCTCCATCTCAAGCCGGGCTTCCCGTCACACCTCCCATGGTCCCTCTCTCTCCGCCCATTCCACCCATATCCACCCTAGCGCCTCCGGTGTCCTCGGGCGATCCGAGTGCCCAACCTGGACTTGTACCTGTAGTCGCGCCTGTCTTGCCGCACATGGCTTTGCCGACGATCATACCGGGGACCCCGCACGTGGAGAGTCCGGCTGATATGCACCATGCGCAATCTATTTTCCAAAGGGTCCCGTGAGCTGTGTCGCGTGTTGTTCATATCGGTTGGCTTGCCTCTAATTCCAATTGGTGAATACAATGCCAGTTGTATGTCGATGATGCAATGGGATAATTATTGGAGTACTGTACGTATCGTAAAACCCCCACAGTGATGTGGAGTACTAGTCAAAGACACTATAGACAAATACATTGCGCATACATATCGTGGAGCAGATGAGTGAGATAAATACACAAGACAAAGATGCCAACGACAGGAACCAGCCCAACGTCCGTTATGAGGTCACCTCAAACGAACACGCCCAACGTCTCCAGCGCAGCTTTCAACTCTGTGATCGCGTGCTGGGGGTCTTCGTAATCAAGCGCCGAAATTGCAAACTTGCAATGCTTTTGTGCCTTTGCGATGAGTTTCGGCGTCAGCTCTACCTCTCGTGGAGGCGGATATGCAGGTACGTGGATGGTCTCGGTCATGAGCGGTGATGCGATCAAAGATACGGGGGGCGAAGAATGGACATTTGGCGCGGGGAATGCTGGTACGGAGTGAGGGATGTGTGACGCTAGAGAGGGTACGACAAAGGATGGACTACCAAACGCTGCTGACGCAGCCGCTGGTGCGTAAGATGAGGCTCCGGTGGGTACAAACCCCGGTGGAAGATCGACAAGTCTGGGAGGTGGCGAAGACAGGTCTTGGGCAGGGAAAGGCGGAGACGCGCGCTTGGGAGGGGAGGATCCACCTGGGGTGTCGAAGGAGAAGTGCACCCTGCCTCGACTCAGCCCGGTGTCCACGACGGGCTCGTCGTCGCTGGCTGCGTCTTCCATCTCGGTGCTCACCCACGCGGTCCTCAGGTTGCTGTGAGTGGCCTGAGCTGCGGCACGCGTCACGGGGTCAATGACATGCTCGTGCCAGTTGTTCAAGCTCTCCGAGCTCCCGGCAGTGCTGTCCACACCTTCCAGGCCTGGTGCTCTGGCTAAATCAAACCCGGGTGTGGCGGTAGTGCTCCAGCGCCCGGGGCTGAGAGCTTCATTATCATGTTTATCTTCGCCCGGGTGGATGGGAAGACGGTTTGCACGAGCGATGTCTGCGGGAGACATGGAGGGTGGTGGAGATTGACGTCTAGGGGAGCGGGAGGACGACTTTGGGGGAGAAGCTTCGCGGGGGACGGGCTTTGGTGGGGTCGGTGGTTGCTGTTCCGAGAGAAATTGATCCGCGGAAAGAAGAGAAGAGAAGAGGTCAGGGTCTAGTTCAGACCCTGCAGGGCCCGGAGTGGGACGTCTGCCTTCGCGGAAGGCCTTGGCAATATCGACTGCTTTCCATTTGGCGTATTTCAACTTGCTCTCTGTCTGCAAGGCAGTTAGTGCGGGTAGATGACGATTCGGAGAAGGACTTGCAGATTCCGAGACGTCGGTCTCTGAGAAGACGCGAAGGACTTCGAAAAAGTTGGCAGCTGCAAGGAACTTTTTGGCAGTAGACCTGTGGCATTGGACGGATGAGACACTAGCTGGCAGGAGGGAGGAGAAGGATATACTTTGATGCGTTTCCAGCCCTGTCCTCGTCGTCTGCCATCTTGAAGATCTTTAACGCAAAGTTTTCGACATAGGCGGCGCTAGCAGGCTCGATGTCGATGGTGTCATTTGGACCAATCTCCTTTTTGAGGCGTTCGAGGGCATCGAGGAGGTTGACGAGGAGTTTGCGGGAATTGGCGTCCTGCGCCTTGAGGGATATGCCAAGCTGCGCGGCGTAGTAGGCGCCTGGAAAGTGGTGAGCGAGTGCCGGGGCAGGTGAGACAGACATACACCAATACGCGACGACGGGCTCGGGTTCGACGAGTTCTTCTGCGCGCTGAAGATATGGCGCGATGGACTTGAGAGTGACTGAGATTGGAGGTAATCCGAGAGACATATTGTTTGTGTGGCGATAGCGGACTTGTTGTGTTGTTTATATACTCGTCGTTGTACTGCAATCGGAGCGTGTTGGACGCGAGGCAAGCGCGTCATTCCTTGTCCTTTTCCTCGACCACAACTCCACTTTTGCACAGGATGGCCCGCGCCTCGTTGCCTCGTTCATGGTATGTACCAATGACAATGATGCCAGGCAATTTGTCCTCCGAGTCGGTCTGGATCGAGATGACTGCGGATATGTGCCTCCTCAACGGTCCACTTCCAAATGAACACCGACATACTGCGCTTCTTGTTCTTGTCCCACAGTATCTGCCAACCTACCTTCACCATCGATCGTCCTACAACGTGTGATCGGCCAATGTCGCTGTCCGCAACAGCCCAGCGCAAGGGACTCAGACCATCCATCCTCCTCACACCAAACCTGTCCACAATCCCATCCTCAACCCTCGTTGCCTCTTCTACGACTTCCTCTTTCATCCTGCCCCCCTTCGATCCATCTGGAACCCTTCCCAATCCCTCCGATGCCGCCGCACATCCATTCGACCACTACACCAACTCCTTGGACATGGTCACCTCCAGCTGGCTCCCATCCCTCCGTTCCATATCCTCCATGCGGGGTCTCCTTCTCGCAGAGGTGGGTGACTCCACTGTAGAGCTGGACATCTACGCACAGCCCGGCAGCTCTGGCTACCGTGTCGGACAGAGGATCGAAGAGGCCTATCTCACACCAGGCGGAAGTACTGTTCCGGCAGTCGTCGGCGCCACCTTTGAGATGGGCAAGGACATATGGCGCGAGGAGACCCAGGACAAACCTGTCCGAAAGAGTACCTGGAGGGGGAGGAGAGGCGCAGTGAAAGAAAAAGACAAGGCCGCAGACGACATCATCCTCACCCCCAATGGCGTGGGCTTGTCTACCAGCGACACCTTGTTGCAGATCTCTGCCCCTCCCCACAAGAGCACATCGGAACTACGCATCCTCCTCGGAAATTCCACTTTCCGGCTGAAACGCAACGCGTCCGTCATTCCACCCACTCCGTCCGAGAGAGCCGTTAGTGCTGCGGCCCTTTCCATCGCTGACAACGATGATCTGTCCCCCGATGCTCTTGCCCTCGAAAAGGCAAAACCACGCGCCCGCGTCGAGGTGGACATTGTACTCGAGAGCGAAACATGCGTTCAAGGTAGCGTACTCAAAGGACACATCACGATTCACGTCCGCAAGAATGCCAACAAGAAGCAATCTACTCCCATCCTCCTTTCCAAAGCAAAGGTTCGCGTCGTAGGCTACGAAGCAATCCCACACGGAAACACACGGTGCACGTTCTATCAGTGTACAGCCCTCTTATCCCACGTCGCACCTGCTTGGGATTCCGTCTTGGCAAGTCCCCCCGACCAAGATGGTTGGGCGGAGGCAAAGGAGGGCATTCACGTGTTGCCCTTCTCCCTCACTCTCCCCACAGACGGATCCTGTGGGATTGCCAAGGGCACGCTCAATATTCACTCGGGCGTGGCGCTCAGATATTTCGCGATGGCCTCACTCCGGCTCAAAGACTCTGAAACCTCGGCTCAATCCATTGCACATTTTTATCGCTCTTGCGAAATCTGGCCCCGTCTGGCGTTTGACACGAAGCTTTTGGCTGCACCACGTCCGTTGGTGAGCGAGGCCGCAAGGACGGTCTTCATGGGAGGGAGCGGGAAAGTAAGGCTGAGCGCGGCGATGCACAGACTTTATTGGGTTGCCGGGCAACGGTGTGTAATTCACCTGCGGGTCATCAACGAGTCAAAGAAGACGGTCAAGGGAGCATCGATCACCCTTTTCAGAACCACGACCGTGTTCAAGCCGCTCGCGGGACGAAAGGGAAACACAGATACGGATCCAGATGCGTGCGAAACAATGACGATGAGAAAGGTGGTCGCCGCGAGTGTGCTTGTGATGGGCCAAAAGTGCACCAAGGGACATGCGAGTGCAAAAGGGTGGTGGACCGGAGTAAGGCCCGGAGATACGGCAGATTTTGTGCATCACATTGTCCTGCCGGTGAGTTTGTTTCCCATCGGATCCGCGCGGATCGTTCTGATTGACGAATGACAGCCCGATGCATTATCTGTGGCTCGTGTGAGACTACTAGAAGTGGAATACACCCTCAACGTCAGTGTGACCACGGGTGGCCTGTCCTCTGACGTCGAAGCCACGCTGCCAATAAGGATCATCAACTTCCTCTCCATCGATCCCCCTCCGACGGCCACTATTTCACAGTTTCAGGGACGGCTCCGCGCCAAGCCCCAGCTCGGGCGCAGTGAGACATGGTACCGCAAATCTCGATGCAATAACGAGGTTGAGGAGACCGTGCCCGGAATGAAATACTCGAACACTGATATGACGGTAGTGGCGCAAGAAGAGTCAGTTATCTCCCAGGGTGGTGTCTCTTTGAGGGATGGAAGTGGGGACTCGCCGTCGTTCTATCCCACCTCTGATTCGACAGGTACGATCACACACCGTCTAAACGTTACTGCTTCGTTGGACGAGATCGATCGTATCATTGGGACGGACTCGCGGATAAACACTTTCGTAACAGAGGCTGGGCAGCTGACAGGGTCGGGATCGATGGGGTCCAGGCTTGGTGTGCGTGGCCCTCGTGGCCCACGTCTTGCGTCGCTGCCGGAAGCGAAAGTTACTCCCCTGGATCCGCAGGAAGAGAGCACGCCGCGAAAGCATCTGAGATCGAAAACGTTGCCGGATCGCATTCAGGCGAAAGCGGGCAAGGAGACCGTCAGACCTTTTGTTGGGAGGCAACCGGATATGGCGCGAGCGTCGTCGATGCTGCTGGCCAGGACTGGTACGGATGAAGATGTCCAGAGCGGGATGCAGAGCAGGTCCAGGTCAGAGTTTTTGACCGCAGTCACTCGGCGATGATTACCTTGTAGTACGGTGGTCGCAGAGTCGTCGGGATATTATAGATTCAAGAGTTTGGATCATTCAAATTACTGCTACAAATACATGGTGCTGTGAGCAGTAAGCAAAGCGTGATGAGTTTGTGATGCTAGTACAATTCCAAACTCATGCCATCATGAATTTCGTAGTCTCTGAGCGTGATGTGATCCTTGTAGATTGTGTACCTTGACAATGAAGAGATGGGTTGAGAGGATGACCCTGCTGGGTGACCGAAAGCTCACCATTTCTTCAACTGAATCTTCTTGTGGTCCGTTCCTGTCTGTGCAGCGATAAGTCGCTTGAGATCGCCGACCGTATCGTCGGGGCTGCACTTGACCCGAACTACCCGACGTCAGATGAGTGCGACGAGGAAGTGGGTGATGCGACTGACCTTTGCGACCCAACCGATCGTTGGCAATAACCTGGATGAAGCGGTGAGCTGGAGTATGCCATGTCAGCTGCGAACAACGCACTTCGATCAACGACATCCTCGCTGTCCGAGTCGAAGCGTGATGTGTGACAACCCACTGAGTCACGTGTGACGATCGCGTGACAATGCGCGGAGCGTGACCAATACCATTTGCTCGATCATGATGGCGCTCGCGACGCCAGTCAGAGCGGGAACGGCGGCGACTCCGTATCGTGTTTATCCTCTACCACAGCCTGGACAACGATCGGGACCAAATGTCACAGACGACTACGAACGTGAGCGCCATTCCGGACTGCCAACGCTGTGTTGACTATTGCTCTAGGATGGTATACCGAGCACACCGCGAGCAATCGCATGGTGCTGTCGCTGCGTTCCACAATCCATCCAGAGATTGGCTGGGCACTAGACAGACTTCACAGGCTATGCACCAACGACCTGTTCTTGCTCAAGTCTCTCCCGGGTCTCACAGACGCGCTGTTTGAATGGCCCGAGTGGTATGTCAGAGAAGGCCACCTCGAGTCGGAAAAGTACGCCATCTTTTCCTCGTCTCCAGAGGCGGACAGAAAGCACAGACATGCCATCGAATCCCTCTTTGTCCTTCGTAACTCGGCGACAAACGAGCCCAATGCGCTCGAGCTCGCCGACTGCCGGCGAACGCAACCACTGATCTTTGACGCGCTCAACAACCTCGATCCAGAGTCGGATGCCAACACCGAGTTCATCCTCAACATCATCGAGTTGTTGCAAGCCATCTCTTTTCGTGTCATACTCCCCCACCCAGACACGGTGGAAAACAGTCCCCTCCGGACTCTACTTCAGATCGCAGGTTACTCGACGAACCGCACCCTCATTGTTTCGGCCCTCTCAGCTCTCGGACTGCTGTTCATGTACCCATCGAATGTGTCGCGTCTTCAAGCCGACTCCCCCGCCCTCGAAGCCGCGATACGATACCTCCCGCTCTTCATCGACAAGCCTCTCGTCGAAGCTTCTTTGAACTACTTGTATGCGCACCTGTCGCATCCGCCCATGGCAAAGGCGTTCCTCCTCAATCCATCCATGCCGAGCGCTCTCAGGGTTCTGGTCAGCCTTTTACTCGTGGAGCAGGTGGAAGAAGAGGTCTCGGTGGATATCTCGGGTTCAGTCCGCACAATATCCGCAAACACGACCTTTGCGACGCCAGATCACGATCTGACGACCGAAGAGTTGGATCGACTGGTACCCATGCCAGAGCCACAGCGCTGTTACGAGTGGTACGTTCTCTTGACCGTGTTGAATACGTTTACTCACTTGGCATGCCAGGATGAAAGCCATGTTCGTCATAGAGCCGGACGGCGAGCTCACGCAAGTCGACTTTTGGAACCTTTATAAAGACGCGTTCACACCACACGTCGAAGTTTTTCCGGTGCTCGTGGCGTCAGAAGTGATCAAAAACGTCAATGTCGTGTTCCCACAAGCCCAGGCCATGGTGCTTCCTGGTCCACCACAGCGATTTGTTATCCATGGCGTTAGCCGGAGGAAGGAAACACAAGCAAGTCAGCGATTCAAATGTCAGTGGGACAGATCCCTATGTAGCGCAATGCCTTCGGCGAGTGCTGGTGAATTGTACGATCACCTAATTGAACATGTCGACGATGTCGAAGCAAGTCATGCACCGTGTCTCTGGTCTACGTGTGGTGCTACGCGGATGCCTAAATCGTCGCTGAGACTGCATGTCCTCACACATATACCGTGCTCGCAGGCCCCCGCCAGACACCCATCGCAAGATGATAACATCACGATCGCCGTAGACGACAAATACCCACTGGCGAATCCGACTCTACGTCCGCCGCCGCCACCACGGTCTACATCAGTCAAGTTCCCTCGCCCAGTAGTTGATCCACCATCCAGCTCTCTCACAGCGCTACTTATAATCCGCATCCTGTTTCATACTTCGTTCGTCGCGACAGACCTAGCGCCGCGACCGGACGGCGAGCGGTTCGGATTCCCTGGCGTGGTGGAAGAGGACGATGGAGAGATCATGAGTGAGGATTATGGTAGTGAGGGAGAGGGGGAGAGGAAAGGACGCAGGGCCTTTGTGGGAGTCAGGAGAATGATGGAGGGTGTGAGGATGAAGGACGAGGCGCTTGCTAATTGGGTTGCAGAGATGGTCGACGCAGGATTCGACGGATTGTTGCAGTAGCAAATGTTTGTGTCGGTTGCTAGCAGAAAATGTCCATAGCTCTGGACCACCTCGTCACCAACCTAGAAACCATAACTCCGTCAAACTTGAGGTTTCATTATGCCTTTGGTGATCTTATAGTACACGATGGACGAGTCATCGGAACAGATCGCTACGAAGAGCGTTTCTGGCGCGTCCGCAAGTTGGTCATCTAGCGCGGCGAATGCACCACGGATCCTGCGAGAGTCAAAGTGGGTGGGTGGGGGATAAACCATCTGGAGGGTTGCTCGGACGTACCATGACGTGCTGAGGGATTCCGCAAGTCCACATGGTACGACAACACAGGTTGACGGTGGTTCGCCTGCAGTCTGTCACCATCGGAATGCCAGGAGTCGCTCTGTCAATCGTACGTACTAGCATTTCGCAAAGTAGATGGTACGCACGAGTGACGGCCGAAGACCTTTGATCGCGCCGCGTCCACACTTTGAAAGTTCGAGTACTTGGATATCTGTCCATTTCTGTGCTGTGTGTACATTATGACGTTGGCTCGGGGTGTTTCGAGGGGAAGACATACCTAGGGTGACGTCGTTGAACGTCTGGAAGAGCGCGCCGGCAGACTTTGGATATTTGCTGATGAGCTCTGCGAGACGGGGATGCTGGGGATGATGTTGAGCACGTCTGGGATGTTCTTTGCAGTGAGGTACTCACAAATGAGTGAGACTCCATCGTGGCTATGGATGAGCGCCAGCCTGAGCTCAAGTAGCAGTACCGTAACACTCGTCATCACACGCCACGTCATGCAGACTTCGCGGGCACCATTGAAACCAAGCTCAAGATATTCTACAACAGTGAACAAGATCTTCCAGGCAAGCCTCTCTACAATACGCGATCGCTAACTTATCATGACTTGCATCCAGGGCCTCAGCCCAGCTCAGGTAGCGCCCAATGAGACGGAACATCAGTTCTGGCGAGCGTTCTTCGGGCTCGATCTCGACCGCGACTTCCTGAGCAAGTTCCTAATCGCCTTGTCAAAAGACGACTGTCTACACGTACACAAGGTCCGAATATTCCCCGTTATCGTGACCCCTTCATACATGCTGACTGGTTATGGACGTCGTCCCGTTAGTAGTCGGTTCTGAACTTGCTCTTTGTAACATGCGTCAGCTTTGCAGCTAGGAACGAAGAGGATGCGATCATCCGACTGAGGGCGATCGAGACACTGTCTGTCGTACTGCGATGTATACTGGCAAAAAACCTCGCAGGATGGGAGGTCATGATGGTTTTTGCCGGTGAAATCAATGACAGCGACAAGGTCTTCATGGTATGTTGCGGCGAGCTGTATACAGGCGACTAAGACGTTGACGTAGAGTGCTCTCACAGGAGTTCGTCGACATGATTGCTCACATTCTTGGGGACGACAAGGTTCCCGGTGCGCTTGGGTTTGACGTCTAGTTCGAGGCATGATACTGATAGCACACGGAAGCTGCCATGCGACATCGAGCCCTTCAACTAGTCATCGTGTATACGAGCAGCATTAACCAGCTCAGCCCTGGCGCATATCTCCTCCGTAGAGACCTCTTCCCTGCCCTAGTGAACGTACGTTGATGACTCTCCCTACCTGTGACAACTTAATGATTATTCCGTAGCTCGTCAAATCGCCTGAAACGGAACGTTATACGTTTGAAGCAACCCTCTTGCTTTCCTTTCTTGCCAACTTTCACAGGTCAGATGCTGCAAAGCTCAACCCGTACCTTCAGCATATCCGGGACACTGGCGACACTGAATTGATGAGGAAGATATGTTGGGCTGCGAATTTTGCTTGTGATGCCGCCGTTAGGTACGCCGGGGCTGCTTCAACTGCGGAACGGATACTGAAATTACTCGCCACTGGCTTCTTTTAGGGCATATCAAGAGGTCTCGGATGATTCGATACCGACGTTCGCGAAGACTATTGGGACGTTGATCATGTCTCTGAGACCTGATCGTGCATTGTCCTCACAACCACTAGACCCACCGCGGGAGCTATTCAAAAATCAGTGAGCGTATTGCTCCCTTGCGCCTCTCTAACCGTTGACGGCGAATGTGACTTGCAGACCTATTGAAGCTAGCGTCTCCCTTCTTCCGCTTTTCGAATTTCTCTTTTTCAATCCACTTTTCACGCAAATATTCACAGAAACAACAGACTCTGACAACGCGGGGACGACCACGTCCAAAATCCCACATCTGTCGTATACCATCTTATCATTATCCTCATATTTATTGACACACGGGACGTCGTCTGCTTCACCACGTGCGATGGCGTATGCAAATCTCGCGATGAATACATTGTTGATCATGGCCGAGAACCCGAGAGTGATGGATGTATTTTGCGGGGAGTCTGTGCAACCCATTAGGCTTTGTCGTCAGGTATGTTTTTCTTTCAGTGACCGCCCGAGATTGTTCAATTTATACTTCTGAATGCAGCGATTGCCATTGTTGTCTATGCCGGCGTCAACGCGTCCACCGATTTGTGCGCTGGTCGATTGTTGCGTGCTATGGCTTCGGCATAATCTCCACAAACATCTTGAAGTGTACACTTATACGTGAGTCGCTTTTACGTGGCAAGATAGTGTCTGACATTGGGGCAGGACGTGTATCTGGACATGCTACCGTGTAATCTGGTACCTACAAAAGGTGCGAATGCGGATAGGTGGGTGTTCTTCTGCGGTGTGTATCACATGTCACGGGCGAATCGCAGACTATGAGTGGTTGGAACTTTGGAAAGCAATTATCGCAGTGCTTGGATTCCTAGCCAGCAAGTTGGACCATCTAACCACGACGGGCGGTGTCGAAAATCTCATACAAGAGGTACGTGACGAGGGCAATTGAATTCCAGGCACGAGACTGAAACTTGCCGGAGACGCTCCGATTGGTGGACTTTGCCCTATCAAAAGCGGAAATCCTTTTGGCAACTCCAGGGGACGTTCACGTATTTATTGTACGTCATGCTTTATCGCGAAAAAAAGTGTGTTGATACGACTCGGTATGTAATATGTAGTACGAGTTGGTCCGATCGTCGAGTGTCATTCGAAAGCAGACTGGAATTCTGCAAGCGCTGGCGCAGCCAGGCTCCGTGGACCGGAGGATGTCGCTCCGGTCAGAGGCTACGACAAGGTCGCTCAAGCGTGTCTTATCTGTGATATCGTACTATGAGGGGGAGATATCAGGGAGCGGTGCGCAAACTGCCAAGGAATCACTGCGTGTTGTTGCCCGACTTGTGGACAAGGATGGCGTGCAGGGCGTGCAGGAGCGACATGAGGAGGAGGACCCACGGTGAGCTGAATGTATGATGCGAGTCGCAGACCGTGTTGACCCTGTGGGAGAACAGAGACCGAGGAGAAGATGTAATCGGATTTATTCGCTACGGTTGCTCCGATGGGCTCGCACTGATGCCGTGACAGCAGGCGAAATGCTGGGAGGCAGTGATGAGCGTGTAGGCTGGGCTTGCAGTATTTGGGAGGGCAGGTCAAACATGCTGGCATGGGTTTACCACGGCGCTCCGGTCCCGTTTTGGTATCCTCGTTTGGTATGCGGCTGCATTACTATCCTGTCAAAGAGTCCATTGCCTGAGCAGGTCGAGCTCGAGCAGAGGATGACTTGTCTGTTGTTTTCTGACTTGGCAGTGACTTCCCTGCACTCCCTGACTGCACAGCTTTGATAGATAAAACGCTAATCAGCATGCGATTCTCGCGTGGCAAGACAGATTCAGATAAACCATAAAAGGAAGTTGTCAGATTAAAAAAGATTTTTCTCGTCGTGTTTGAGTTGCGCATATCGACCCCGAGCATGGATGGATCCCGCTCGCCGTCATTGCGCATCCTCGCCCTCCTCGTCGACGTCGAAAACGACGGCGGCGGACTGAAAATACAGTCCGTGCATGGGCCAGGTGACGGACATGGCCGCGTTGCTCCATATCGACGTGACCCGACACAAGTCGCACAAAAGCGTAATCGACTCGGTGTCGGACCTGGCTCGGTGAATAGTCCAACTATATCTTTCATCGCGAGTCACTCTGCTTCCTTTCTTTTCTCCCGTCCCACCCATGGCAGCCCTGCGTTCTGCATCTGCTCTCAGACTCGCCTTCCTCTCCGCCGTCCCAAAGCGCACCGCGCGATGTCTTGCAACCGCCAAGGCACCCTCCTCCCTCTTCGACTCCCTCGACACCTTTGCCGACAGGCACGTCGGCCCGGACGACCATGAGACTTCGTTCATGCTCTCCAAGCTCGGCTACGACTCCCTCGATGCCTTCTTGGCCGCCACCGTCCCCTCAACTATCCGCATCCCCGCCGCCACCATCAGCGATGCCTCCATGCCCGCGCTCAGCGAGTCCGAGCTCCACGACCGCGCAAAGGCCCTCGGAAGGCAGAACGGCCAGTTCAAGAGCTACATCGGCATGGGGTATCACAATGCCGTCGTTCCTCCCGTCATCCTCAGAAACGTGAGCCCTACCCGATTTCCCCCTTTCCACTTGGCTGACGCTGTCACAGGTTATGGAAAATCCCGCCTGGTATACGCCGTATACGCCGTATCAGCCAGAGATAGCGCAAGGTCAGGTCTCGCGACCACTTTTCCATTCCCGGGTCTAAATTCGGTAATACTTAGGCCGTCTTGAGTCCCTTGTCAACTATCAGACAATGATCGCTTCGTTGACGGCTATGGACATTGCAAATGCTTCCCTTTTGGACGAGGCAACTGCCGCAGCGGAAGGCATGGTCATCGCCTACGTTCATTCCGGCCAGAAGCGCAAGACATTTTTCGTTGATAACGCCGTCCTTCCACAGACCATCGCCGTTCTCCGCACTCGCGCCAAGGGGTTTGGGATTCGCCTCCTCGTCGGTGACCCCCGTACGGCACTCAAGGACCCAGAGTTGAGCGCCGACCTCGCCGGCGTCTTGATTCAATACCCCGATGTCAATGGCCAAATTTCCGACTATCGGGAACTCGCAGACCAGGTCCACGCCAGCGGTGCACTCCTCGTCTGCGCCACCGACCTTCTCGCCTTGACCTTGCTCACCCCACCTGGCGAATGGGGTGCTGACATCGTCTTGGGAAATTCGGCGCGTTTCGGCGTACCGGCAGGCTACGGAGGTCCCCATGGCGCTTTCTTTGCTGTCACGGATAATCTGAAGAGGAGAATGCCTGGTCGGTTGATCGGGCGGAGCAAAGACACGTTGGGAAATCCAGCGTACAGGCTGGCTTTACAGAGTCAGTGGCTTCAGTTCGATATCAAATGAAAGCTCACGTCTATAATTAGCCCGAGAGCAACACATCCGCCGAGAGAAGGCCACCAGCAATATCTGTACTAGCCAGGCCCTCCTCGCAAACATGGCCGCCATGTATGCCATATACCATGGTCCAGTCGGTCTGACGCGCATTGCAAAGAAAGTCCATCTGTTCACTCAACTGCTCCACGCTAGCGTTGAGCGTCTTGGGTTCAGAGTCGTCAATAATGCCTATTTCGACACCCTGACTATTGACGTGTCTCCCGTCTGCAAAAATGTAGAGGTTGTCCACGCTGCCGCTGCTCTTAAGTTCGTCAACCTTCGGAGGGTGGACAACACACACGTCGGTGTCACCTTTGACGAGTCCGTCGGCCATGAAGACCTGAAAACACTGGTCAGCATATTTGTGACGGCCGCTTCGGGACCTACATGGGTTCTTGCCAGTATTCCCCAGCCAACCGCCACTGCCATTCCTTCGTCGCTTGTCCGCACCTCCGAATTCCTTCCTCATCCTGTGTTCAACACACACCACTCCGAGACCGAAATGCTCCGCTACATCTTCCACCTTGCATCCAAGGACCTGTCGCTCGTCCATGCCATGATTCCTCTTGGTAGTTGTACCATGAAACTGAATAGCACCTCCAGCATGATCCCACTTACTTGGCCAGAATTTGGGGGTGTGCACCCATTTGCTCCAGTTGATCAGGTGGAGGGATATAAGCAGATCATCAAGGTTTTTCCAGTCTGGCTGGCGTTGTTTGTGAGACTGATGCCGTATGCATAGGAACTCGAGGCAGACCTTTGCAAGATTACCGGATTCCACTCGTGCTCCGTACAACCCAACTCAGGTGCCGCTGGTGAATACGCTGGTTTGACCGTCATTCGCGCGTACCACGAGTCGCGTGGTGAGGGCCACCGTGATGTATGCTTGATCCCGTTAAGCGCCCATGGTACCAATCCCGCTGTACGTTGGATTCTTGTGTGAGGGCATCGTCAAGCTTACATTATCGCTGTAGTCCGCTGTTATGGCTGGTTTGAAAGTTGTCCCTGTCAAGACGCATGCAGATGGAAACCTTGATCTCGCTGATCTCAAGGCCAAAGCCGAGAAGCACAAGGACAACCTGGCTGCATTCATGGTGGGCCCCACTTTCCCACACCCACCGGCTACTCATCCTAATTTGTTCCCTAGATCACGTACCCTTCGACATTTGGTGTATTTGAAGATGGCGTCGCAGATGCATGCAAGATTATCCATGAGAACGGTGGACAGGTGTACTTGGATGGTGCAAACTTGAATGCTCAGGTTGGGCTGACGAATCCCGCTACTTGTGGTGGAGATGTTTGCCATCTCAACCTCCACAAGACTTTTGCTATGTAAGCGTGTTTCATCATCCTTGTAGAGGCGAGTCTAACCATCCCACTAGTCCTCATGGCGGCGGAGGACCTGGAGTCGGGTAAGTGACAGCGTTCAAACCAGTACTTGATGTTCCTCATCCATCTTCTGTAGTCCCATCTGCGTTGCTGAGCATCTCGCTCCATTCCTGCCCTCTCACCCGTTGGTCCAAACTGGTGGGGACAAGGCGATAGATGCAATCTCCGCAGGGCCTTTCGGAAGTGCTTCCATCCTTTTAATCTCCTGGGCCTACATCAAGATGCTAGGCGGCAACGGTCTATCTCACTCGACCAACGTTGCGCTCCTCAACGCAAACTACATGGCTCAAAGACTCGCGGGACATTATACCCTCCGGTTTAAGAATGCCAATGGTCGTGTTGCACATGAACTGTTGATCGACCTTGCAGAATTTGATAAAGCTGCTGGGCTGAAGGTCACAGATTTCGCCAAGAGGTTGCAGGTGTGTAGATATGACCTAGCTGTGATGACGAGACTAATTCATATGTTGATAAAAGGACTATGGATTCCATCCACCAACGTGCTCGTGGCCCATTTCGACGTGTATGCTCATTGAACCTACCGAGTCAGAGACTCTTCAGGAAATCGACAGGTCGGTTCTAGCTCGTCGAAAGGTATTCATGAGTCATTGAATCGTCTATTTCATGCAGATTTTGTGACGCCATGATTCAAATTCGCAAGGAAGTCGATGATATTATTTCGGGGAAACAGCCAAAGACCAACAACCTCCTTAAGAACGCACCTCATCCACTCTCTGCTATTGTTTTGTCCGACAAGGAATGGAAGCGGTGCGCTTTTATCTCTTTACCATATGGTTGACAGTGCTGATAACTTGCCGCAGTCCATACACTCGAGAGGAGGCTGTTTACCCTATGTCCTGGCTGCGAGAGAAGAAATTCTGGCCCACGGTCACCCGTATTGACGATGGTGAGTACCTAATGCGTGCTCTTTGTTGCTCTTTTAGCTGATCGATGTGGCTGAAGCTTTCGGCGACCTCAACCTTGTCGTAAGTTCAAGGTTTTGGGACTGTCGGATTTTCATTACTGATTCGATGTTTCTTCCAGTGTGACTGCCCCACGGTGGAAGAAATGGCGTCCTAAGTGTATTCATTATTTTTCTAGACATCATCATCCTACATAGACGACACCTCGAGGTTATATAGTGGGTTTTCTCTTTCTTCAGATCTTGTCATCACACACGTGTCATGTTCAACCACACGCCCTGTATGATACCACTTGCACTGTACCTACCACTGCACAGCCGGTCCGATGACATTTAGACGATTAACTTGAATGATTATTCTACATTCGTGTCTACCAACCCTATGTTCCTCCTGGCTTGATAACAAACCCCCCAAGATCAGCAGGTAGACTCTCCCACAGCTCGGGAAGATACCGCCGTAGGCGCATAGCGACCTCGTCCTGCTGGTTCGTCCTCGTCGCAAACGTCAAGAGGACCTGAGCAGTGGCCAAATTGGGCCGGACGTCCTTTTGATCCTTGCCCATCTCCAGACAGACCACCTTGACAGCATCGTTCAACATCCCATTCCGACACATGCACTCCACGTATGCGTTCCAATTGCCCTGGTTGAGGGAAAAGGATCGCTCGGAGAGCTTCTTGATCACTTGTTCCGCGAGCGGCCACGCGTTGGCGTACCCGCATGCATCCAGGATGATCGAGACGCTCGCGTGATCGTACGTCTCGCTGATGAGGAGTACCTCCCAAACCCTGTACGCTTCGGCGAAGAGGCCGACGCGTTGGTATGCGTCCATTAGTTGGTTCCAGAGTAGGGTATCGGGGGTGATGGACGGGTCGAGGGTGAGGTGGTCGTGTACTCTGCGGACGGATGCTGCGAGTCCGAGGGTATCTTCTTCGGAGGTGCCTTCGGCGAGCTTGGCAAGCCGCCTCAAAAGGGACGCATAGACGTATGGGGTGATCTCGACTCCTGACCGGCGCATGTCGCTGACGATCTCAAAGTAGTGCCAGATGGGCGGCAAGGCAGGTTCGTGGTCAAAGGAGAGGCGGGACAGGGTGTAAAGGATCCACCGGTATCCTTTGACGCCGACGTCCTTGGGGTTTTCATTCCCCATCACTTTTCTGTACGCCTTGAGAGCGTCGTCAAAACTGGACGACGTGCGCATGGCCATGACGACGAGTGATGCGACGGCTATATGGCCGTCGGGCTTGATCTCTCTGGCTTCCATGTCCGCAAGAAGAGCTATGGCGAGCTGGGAATACTTTTGCACGTTGACTGAGTTGGCCATGGCACGCAGGAGAGTCCCGTACATGTAAGCATCGGGCCCCAGTGAACGCTGACGACCGAAATGTCGGGTCGTGGTGGCATTGGAAGACGATGGAGGGATGGCATGGGAAAGTTCTCGATAGAGCTCTAGTGCTTGATCTATCAGTCTGTCGTTGTGGCTCCGGAAGGCAGAATCGCAAAGAGCAGCAAGAAGAGGTTGGATAAGAGGGGCATCCGGCGTCAACCCGCGCAACCTGAATTGACGATATATTGAATGGGCACCAGCGAGGTCATCTGCCTGGACGGCATTGCCGACCAGAATCGACCATTGCAAGGGACCAGCTTTCATCTGAAAGGCCTCCTCCGCATAGTCCAAATCGGCGACTTGGCGACTGGAGCGTAGCATTACGGTAAGGGTATGCGATGTGACCTTGTACCCTTCCTTTCGGAAGTCTTCGCAGAGCCTGACCGCTGACGCAATACCACATTTTTCAACCTCGTTCTCTAAACTCTCCTCCCACTCTGCTTGGATGGCATTGGATTTGACGACGCGTTTGCTAAATCGTCTCTGGAACTCTTCCTTCACGTCGGCGGCTTGTTGGGGCTCGTTGAACTTCATAAAGCCTTCGAAGAGCATTTCTGCAAGGCCTTCGTCGTAGCGAAAGGAATAGTTCTCTATTCGATCGAAAGCGCTGTAGAATTCGCTGACGGAAGCACCCGAGTTGAACAACGCCATGAAGAATATTCTAAAGGTGTTGTTATTGGGTTTGCGTCCCGAGTGAGCCATCTTCGACATGGCATGTCGTATGATTTTGGGTTGACCGGTGTCCGCGCAATAGTTGAGAAAAGTATGCCAGTGCTCGAGAAAAGGTCGGACGTTTCCAGGCTTTTCGTGCATTTGGCTAAGCCAGTTGAGGAGGGTCTGGGTGTTACCGTTCTTGAGCAGCCCTTGCAGGATATGGTTGTGAACGTCTGCATCGACGCGAAGACCGCAAAGAGGCGTCAGCTGGCCGAGTATTTTCTCGATCAAGGCCAAATCTTGTTGCCTAGCGGAGACAGCAAGCGTGCCGAGAACGTGCACGACTTCATCCGCCGACAAAGCAGGTTTGTCGGAAAGGCTCTCTGGTAGAGAGTTGAGCACTTGGTTGATGTGGGAATGGATTGTGGTCAACTTGTTCGACGTAGCTCGTGATACATCACCAGAAAGGTTGGTGGGGGTAGCGGAACGGTATGACGATCGCATATGCGTTGTGGTGAGCCATCTTCTTATGCCTGGAGTGATTACGGTCTGCTTGGTAGTGCTACGAGTGACCGAGCGGTGAACGCTGATAGCGATCCGTTCCAATTGAAAAGAAACGCGGCTAAAGGACATTCATGCGCCCAAAGGTCGTCTACGCGTCCTGCAGCCCTCCCTTAGCGAATACAGCACGCAGCCAGTTCGACAGAGACAATACCTTGCACTTGACGAGATGCCTTTGGAAAGAGCGAATTCGTGGGAAGATGGACCTCGTACGGACACGTTTACTTCGTTTGACTTCCTTAGACCACACACATCACCATGTCTGAAAAACTCCAAGAGTTCATGGACGTTCCCCAGCAATTCGTCAGGGACGGAAACCAGGTCTGTAATGCTAGGTCTCGCAGGAAATAGTCGCTCACTGGTTGTATAGTTCTTGACTCGCTGCACAAAGCCTTCACAAAAAGGTACTCGGTCCAACTCCTTCCCCCAAGCCAACCATTCAAAGTGTTCTTTTCAGAGTTCATGCAGATTTGCAGAGCGGTCGCAATTGGTTTTGCGGTCATGGGATTCATTGGCTATTTTGTCAAACTCATCCACATCCCAATGTGAGTATCATAATTTCCCCGTGTCCTATGCCAGTCTAAATGCCACTCTCAGAAACAACATCCTTGTGTGCGTACCATATCATTATTCGTTCAATATGTTACTGACTTGGTGGCGACAGTGGTGGTGCATAGTTTACCCCTCGCTCATGTACCTGCCTCGAGCCTTCGATCCCTTGTATCTCGCACCCTCCTTATATTAACAAGGACCGTTATTACCAATTTCTGCACTTGCCATATGGCTCATCCAGTGTGCAGCGGGTCCACGAGTGCAGCAAATAAGGCGTGCTTCATATCGCGAGCAATGGAGCAGCATATCAATGAACTTTGTCATACTGGCGCGTTGGATTCTCTTGGCGTTTCTTCAGAGAGTTCAGCTGGTGTCAACATAGGGTCGGATATTGAAGTGACTCTGGCACTTGGCACCTCCAATTCGAACGATGAGCTCGAGTGCTTTCGTCCGCGGAGAACGGTTGTCCATAAAGATACTACACCCTGCGTCGTGGCATTAAGAACATGAACAATATCTCACTTGGACAACATACCTCTCGCGAGCCAAATACGATGAGCGCGCCCAGCGGAACTGGAATCGAAATGAGTAGTGCAAGTGGGGTGACGACGAACAGACCTTACGAGTAGCTGGGAGCATGTATGTCACCTCTGTTTGTACGTCGCTCAGAAACAGTATCGCAGAACTTGATTCAGTTTGTTAGGGGCATGTCCATTGATCATGCGAGGCAGACTTACGTGAGAGTGACGCATGAGTAGAGGCAGATGAGGCCAAGCCGAAAGCAGAGTGAACGTGATGGCGTCCGAGTGACGAGTGGAAAGAACGTCTTGATAGTTTTCCATTGACGGTAGTATTGGACCGTTATGACGGCTTGCATGATGCGGCGTGAAGAAATACGATAATGGACATGCTATCACAGCAACATACCTTCCAAAGCGAGGATTATGACCATCACTGCGGCGCAGAAGGACGGAACGACGAGAGCCCTACACGTAATGGCGGTCAGCGTGGAACCACATGATGCACGGGTCACGGACAGCCGATGGAGTTGAATGATGCAATATAGCCCGTTTGAACACACCGACTGCGGCTGTGATATGATAAACTAGTTCAAGGTTTAATCAGGTTGGTCCGAAAACGCAAGCGGACACTCACAGTCCCAGCGCCCACCGAAAAGATGAAAAAGACCATGTAAGGCGTGCCCAGCATCTGGCATGAGGCATCAGAAATGGGAAGCTCCCATACGGAACACCAAATACCAAAATCAAATACAGCATCCGGGGAACGCGACTGAGGACGGTACAAGGCTGCAAACACTGCAACGTCGTCCATGTCTACAAGACAACTCATCAGTGGCTTGAAAGGATGCTTTAATTGGCTGGACCCTTACGTGAAGGACGATCGCTAGCCCAGCAACGACTGCCCTGGTAACAGTGTCAAGCTTGTAAGATACCCACAGTCGTCAAAGAAACGTAACATACATCGGAGCTGCACCATAGATCATGCTTGCTTGCACCATACACATTTTGACGTGTCGATTGTCCTGACCAGCCCCGGCGTATAGGCTACTGGCGATGAGTCGTATCGCAACCACAAGTCATCTGATCGCTTACTATAGACAGTAGATGATCGAGTAGACAACCCAGGTGATGCAAAAATTGATGATGGTTGGATGCCAGGTCACCTTCTTGCACATCGAAGCAGTCAAAACCACAACCGGGAGACCAATCTGCCCCCCACTAATGAGCAGAGCAAGATATACGGGGGCCAAATGCTGGAGATCAAGCGGATACAGGTTATCTACTAGCGGTAAGCTCATCATGCCAATAGAATCCATCAAAGTGCGTACCAGACATGGAGGTAAAGATAGAGCTGGCGTCGAGGGACCAAAAAAAATAACACACGCGGGGGTTGAAATGCAGACAGTCCTAGCGGATGTATGAGACCGACCAGGGATTAAACAGCCAGTGTTTTATAATACCGTGTACAGCGCTCATGGTCAACTCCCAGATTGGGTCGCATAGAAATGCGGGACCGTTCACTTACCCATGTAACGGGAATCGCCTGGATAGGATATATAACCCATTCACTTTACATGGACTCACCAGCGAGACCACGCAGATCCTCGTAGATCCAACATCGATAGTAGCCGATTCGGCCGGAAATGAACAGATAGATGACCTTAGAACGGGAACATTCGACCGCAAGGAAGTTGCATTCAGCGTTCAAGTTTAGATAAATGAGTGATAGCGCGAGGCAAGATAAACACAAGACACGACAAAGGGACACGCGCCGTACGAATTTGCTCCTTCTCATCGATCATCGAGCATCAACAAGTAAAAGGGGAAATCGCGATGACGGCGGAGCAAGTTCGACAGCGGGGAGAAATTGGGAATCCATCACAGTCATACCATATTTAAGTACCCCAGTTATTTTGTCGCCGTTCTCTACAGGAGTAACTTCAGGCGCTTCAGGTACGAGTGCCGAGATAAGCATTTGTGTCCTCGAGAGGTAATCCGACGCACTGCGGTCCGCGTCGTGCTTAGAGGAATCAGTCAACTATAACAGTGCTAGGACGTAAGCGGGCTATGCTACACACAGCAAGATAAGACATACGTGTGATTGTAACCGGTCAATTGCGTGTTCCAACGCTGCCACTTCTGCATTTTTCCATTTGGAGGTAAGGTGGCGGAGGAATGAAAGGTCATACAGAACCTGGAGCATGTCCAGAGCGCCTCCGTCATCGATGTTCCGAACGAATGCAGCCGAAAACTTGGCGATCATTCTTTGAGGGACGGTCATCAGATATGACTGGTGATGACTCATGCCCAGGTTATGTATGGAAGTTGAGAGCATGTATAGACATTCCATCATCGGCGGAGATGGGTGTCTACACGTGGAGCCTATACTAGGATTAGCATAGCCCAACAGCGAACAATTAACGTACCAGGGGGTGTCTGCCATGTCGTCACGGTTCGCGCATAATATGACATTGTATCGGAAACGACATATTCCTCCCAACATGACATGGTTCGTTCAAACAGCGCATTCATTTCCTCTCGAAAGCCTCGAGAATACGGCGTGAGTACTTCACAGAAGGAATACATATCAGCAACTCACTGGCCGCTACAGCCTGATCGCACCCGACATTGCAAACGAAAGGTGAAGTAGAGAGCTCTTTCGCTATGTGAGCATAGAAGACGAGTCTGCTCATAGCCGTATTGACGTCTTGAGAAAAGGTTTAGGGTAAGGCATGTCGCGAAATATTCAAACTTACCACGACTAGCCATGAGCTCCTCTGAAGACACCTTGAGTGCGGTCGCTACCCTGATACACAATGATTGCGCTTCTGGACGGTACGCCGCGGTAAGGTCGACGACCAACCTCCTATAGGAGAGAATATAAGACCTGTAGTAAGGACGCGGCCGTCGCGACGTACTGGCTACTTTCACCATCTGCAAACATTCTGGACAGATCCTTTTGCAACGAAGTAGCAGCATCTTCCAGGGTCGTCAACGCTTCGTGCAACCGTGGAGCCCTCCCCTCGAGTCGCTGTGTCAGTGTTGCCTTGTACGCGTGAAAACTAGGGTCAAGAGATGAAGGTCCAGTTCCTGGTGGAGGCTGAAGAACTGATGAGGAACGGTACAAACTGCAAAGAGGCGAGAACATGTCTGGGTAACGTGAGTATCGAGTTGTATATGAGTTCTAGATGGCTTCCGTACCTTTGTTGTCGGATCGGAGAGACACAAGTGCTTGTAAGAACTCTTTCTCTGCACGTACGAGTACTGCCTTCCAAATGCCCGTGATCCGCGTGCTGAATACCTCGTCCAGGAACTCGGTGAGATTGACCATTTCAGGTGCTTCGAGGCCCGAATGTGCCACCCACTTCCGCAGGGACGATCGAACCTGCCAAACGGCACTCACGACATCGAGTGATGCAACCCACTTATCGAACGCCCCTCGGAGGTTTGTCGTGGATTGACCAAACCAACTTCCCAGTTTATCACGCAACACTTCCTGTGGAAGTGAAGACGAAACAGATGACAGGTCAACAAAGGGTCGGTATGCTCGGATATTTGCGGGTAGGAGAGAAACATAAGTAGATGAGGGGAGCGAGTTCAAAACTGCTTGTGTGCTTAAGAGCAGCTCGGCAGGAAGATTGGGTGGCGGGGGAGACGAAGGTTCAGACTGTATGCTGTCTAGCACACCCGTAGCCAGAGAGCGTGCCGAAGAAGAGTTCCCAAAGACAGCGCGTGCGGTATAGAGTGTCCGTGAAATCGCCTCCAAAGCCACTCTTGTCGAATTCTTGACAGCAATCGCAGCGGTTTTCGCAGAGAGTTTTGTTTCCCTGTCAGAAAATTTTCGAGACCCTGGAGGAGTACCATTGACCAGCGAACCATCGCTGAGTTCGGGGGTATCAAAACCTTTCGCAAGTAAAGTATTCAGAGTTCGTGTCCGTTGGGAAAGGAAAATCGTCAAAGTCTCCGTAAGTGGTCGAGAGTCGAGAATATGAAGCGTTAAAAGGGTAGCACAAGTTGCCTGAGACAGACGACGTTATAGTCTGAAGAAACAGGGGAGAAATAGACGAACTTCACAAGTTTTATCACACAGCCTCAGTGATAACGTTGCCCTGTGTATGATCTGAGTACGGAAATGAGATACGGTCTCCCATTGTCGCTGAATCAAAGGGAACTGCTCCTGTAGCAAAACTTGTCAGGAACATATTTAGCAACTTCAACTTGGGTTAGTGGCTGACCAGCACATCAATACCGTGTTGCGTCCAGCTTTCATCATCCTGGGCATCATCACAAATCAAAGCTCGATGGACAACGCGCGCGAGTAGAAACAACCAAGCCGCTTGGAAGTACTTCTCACGTTCAATCAACCGCCATAGATGCTCTGGCGCATCCAGAAGTAGTTTTATATGCGCAGAAAGTACCTGTAGCATCTGCAGGTGCGCATCTAGAAGCTAAGGCGGTTAAGACACGCGAGGGAACAATGACGTGCCGACTCACCGTCTTTGCCGCTCTGTGAGACATGATTCTGGACGCTAGGCACCTTTTGGGATCGGATCGCAGTTGTAGTCTCCTCTAGTGCTGCTTGTACGCGTTTCGCAGACGTTGCGATGGATATAATTGAGGAGGAGGCTTGAAGTAAATCACGGTATCGTTCCCTGCGCTTTCCGAGTACCGTCAAGGAACAGGACACACTCCAAACACCTCCACGCACCCAACCATGATTCGAAGATCTTCCTGCTTTGCCTCAGCATCAGACCTAGTCGCATATTTGGTCAAGGCGTCCATTCTGAAAGAGACACTGTACCTCAGCTGGGCTTGCCTCGTTTTGACCTCGGCTATGGTGTATTTTGCAAAGAGTTCATCTGGTTCAATGTCTACAACGTTGTCCTGCGATTTGCTGTTTGTGAGGCCTGAAATCGACCGGGGTACTTTGCTTGCAGATGGAGAAAGAACGGACGCTGCACCTGGTGAGCGCGATGGTTGCAACGGTGGTCTGGATGAAGCCAAGGAGGCCACCGACACCGTCGACGGTCGCCGAGCCATGTAATGCGTTGAAAATTCAAAACGACAACGTCCGTCAAAGATATCTAGGTGTTGATTATGTAAAGGCCGAATTTTTGTTTACATGCTCAAGGAGTCCTAAGTACGCAGCGAGATTTGACAACAAGCTCTCAGCAAGTATACACTATCTTCCCTCGGTTTCGTCGCTAGCTGTTTCTGGGTCATCTGTCTCAGCCGGACTCGGTTCAACTGGAGGTGGTGCAGGCGTTGCGAGTGACGCGTGTGATGATTGCGAAGTCGAGGGTCCATTTTGGATGGGCGAGTTGGTAGCCGCGGTTGCTAACCGCTGGTCGAGTGCCTTGAGGGCAAGTGCGCTGAAATTTAGATAAGACACATCACCATTCCTTGACAGTCAGTGTGCATACCGTCGCCGCTCAGCCTCTGCCCGAGCACCCCCAGGGAGTTGGCTGTACCCAGACTCGATATCGTGAGGCACAGACGTTGGAATCAAATGAAATCGTGTTGCAATTTTGTGGACGACATTTCCAAGAACCGACAAAGCGGGGCTAGGGACGATACTCAACATACAATGACTGTGGACAGACTTTGAGACTTACTGGAGGAAAGGAGGGAACCAACTCGTGAGGGCAAATGTCTCGCTCCTATCTCCATAGGTGTTGGTGCCACTGCCGATGTCTGCGTTTCGCTTATAGAAGCGCAGATATATCCACGAGACAAACCAGCCAAACTGGATGACGATATACGGACACTGGAAACCGATGATTACCATGACAGTGGAGAAAGTAAGGTACGCCATTGGTAAAGTCTGTAGATGGATATAGATTAACGAAGTGCGTGGAACACGGAGAACGGCGCATACCTTGACGCGCACTTTGAAAAAACCGAGGACCTGCACTTGGTGTTCTGGTATCAGTTGCGTGAATGCAACCAATACGCTGGTGAAGAGTGCCATTTGGCCGTGATACTGCATGCCATACCTGAGGAAGCTAAGAACACGATCAACCAAGTGGCCATGGTCTCTTACAAGAACATGTCTGCGTTTCTGGTGGCGACGTATTCGATCCAATTAAAGGCAAACGCGATGATATTTGGCACTGTAACGCAGACGACGATGAACTTCAATGTCTCCACTGTGCCCCATAAGCGTTCAAAGTAACGTAACGAGGCTGGTATGACAGCCAATGTCACGAAAAGCTGCCGTGTATAAGCGGGTAGGAAAAGCGACAAAGTCATGACACCAACATACCTCGATGATGGTGACCTCTACCAAGGCCGACGTAGCAAAGGTCCATGGGTAGAAGAGACTGGAGCCTGGCACGAGGGTTAGCCAAGGTATGTAGACGGTTCCTGTGGACCACTGGATCCAGAGGTACAAGGAAGTTGCGGCGATGGTTGCAGCTACAAAGCCGCGTGTGACTGGGGGTATTGAAGTAAGATATTGGAGCGGTGTCGATAGAATGGCCATTCCGAAGCTAATGGGTCATGGAAATCAGTACCACCAGGCTCACTTTGCGGGTCCAAAGGACTTGTTTGTCCGTGTTGTTTGAAAGCGCTCAAGGGTTGTTGTTACGTCAGCCTACCCTTTCTCCTCATCCCATGGCCGACTACGACTTTCGTCCCGGAGGCTCCCTCAAGCTCAAGCGCGGTGTCGCGGACGGAGGCATCGTCAAGAAGTATGTCTTTCTTTCTCGTCCCCCTCGCCGACAATGTCTCAGATCTTCAGGAAGAAGAAGTCAAAGTCGAAATCAAAACTTGACGACGTAAAGGAGCGGGATCCTGAACGAGTCAAGGAGCTCCTGTCGAGCGAAGACGTTGGTTCCGCTCCAGGTTCTGCATCCGGAAGCAACCGTGGCTCTCCTTCGCTTTCCAACGGAAACGAGAGGAAAACAGATGCCGAAAGGCGGTTCGAGGAAGCACAACGCCGCAGAGTGAGCCTCAGATGAATGTCGTTCTTCATTCACTAACCATATCGCCAGCTCTTGGGAAAAGTAGCCAGGATAGCACACAAAACACACAAGGATCGCGTCAACGAGTTTAATGCCAAGCTGGAATCGCTGAGCGAGCACCACGATATTCCAAAGGTGCGATTGTGAAATTGGTGGTCCGTGCAGTCTCTCACGGCATTTCTACAGGTTGGCCCGGGATAAAATCCGCGTAAATCGCGTCGAGCGCCTCGTCGCCTTGTTCCGCGTGCTCTATTGTACCAAGCTGTGGCAGTTGCTATGTGTTATGTCCTCGTTTCGCCAATTCGTGTACTCGCGCGTTTGGAATATAAGATATTCAGAAAGCTCCAGGGGTCTCGTATTGTGAAATATTTGTGTGCTGGCTTTCGATATAAGTAGTTACGGAGGCACGGCTCATAAGTCCGCCACCTCTCTTGACCCTTTCCCTCCACCTTTACTCAACTCCACCATGTCGGCCCAGGCCGAGAAGAAAGGTCACATCTGCCCACCCTCTGATGCCCACCATCCCGCAGATAGATGGGAGTCTCTCTACGTATATTCCTTTATTTGCAAGTTCACCGGTCTGCGCTCAAAGGTCGAGGGGTTAGAGACTCCGATGGAGTGAGTGCTTGTCTATCGGGTTCCCCTTGCCACAACTCTCGATTTTACCCGATGACAGTTTCGAAAACGCCCTCTTAATGCCAGGGGCAGACCCTATTATTTCAAAGATACTCCAACAATTCATACTAAATCTCCGTCCGCAAACGCGTAATTTGAGGTATGCTTACTTTTGTGGCTCGTGCAGACCCATGGGAAACGTTTTGTGCCTTTACTAGCGTGGATCATATGTCGACAACTCTCTCCAGCGTCCTTGCGGATACCTTCAAGACCCCGGAGAGGACCGTTTTTTGGGACGACGAACGCGGAGCAAACGTGGACCCCATTGCCACCTTGGAAGGTGGTTTTTTTGCCGCTGATTGGGCCCTGAAAGTGGGTCTGTTCTCGTGATCATGCTAAATACCCCCTAAACGCGTAACAATCGGTTGGAAACAGCTCAAAATCCTGCGGTTACTCGTGGACGTGCAGCTCGCGCACTCGACAGAGGTAAAGAACATTATCGATCGCGCTTGGGGCGTGACACAATACAAGCACAAGAAAAAAGACCCCGAAAATGCCCCGCCAGATGCATCCGATGCCAAGAGTCAAGAGAGGCTGCAGCTCGTCCCGCTGGGACAAGACTGTTCAAGAAAACGCTACTGGGTTGCGGATGGTCCGTGTCTTTCATTTCGTCGTCCCACATCGTATTTGTGTGTATTTGGTGTGAAGCCGCATTTTTGGGGCCCCTTGATATCCGGCATTAGCCGTCTTTCATGGATTCCCGCTGACTGCCGTTGCAATCTATCTTAGATTCACCGCGGATATATGTGTCGACTAATCCCTGGAAAATCACGGCGACATTCCAGACCATTTCCTCCACGCGGGAGGAATACCTGGCAGTCATTGGCTCGCTCAAAGCAACTGCTCCTCAAACTAACAGGAAGAGTAAGATAGAGCAGGCTCACTTGGCATTAATCGACGTACTTGAAAGTCGCGTCGATGTTATAAGTGTTGAACTAGTGGTGAGTTGGCTGTCCCGTCCTCCCCGTAGATAGAAGGAGGTAGACAGTGAGAGGAACGTGGGACCTGATCGCTGACTTGCCTCGCAGCGCGTGCAAAGGGCCCGCCGAAAGATTGAACAAAAGCAGATCCTCATGGCTCAGGCTGAGATCAGGGAAACGCGAACACGACGCCAGACGCGGCGTCCAGACTACGTGTACAATGACGTTGAGAGCGGCGAGGTAGGTTACTTGCTCTAGGTTCATATCAACCTCGTTGCTGATTTAATCGCAAGGAGGACGCTGATGAATACAAGTTCGAGGATGAGAATGAGAATGACGACGACGACGCTTTTGGCTACGAAGACTTCCTTAATTTCCGACCGGAGACGCGGGGTAGACGTCGAGCAGCTGGCATACCTCCCCAGCGGAGATCTACGAGAGTCACGAAAGGTAAACGTGGCTCACCTGATTTCTCGTCACACGAATGGCGGGGGGAAAGACGGTCGAGTCGGTTAGGAGCTCCGGAAGACATACAGCTGGACCGTCCATCGAAACGTGCGCGGACGGAGGAGAGCACGACAAGTTCCGGGTCCATGGGGTTGCCTGGTTCCGAGGTAGTACCTCCAGTGGGTGAGCAAAAGATTAAAAATCAAGGTGTCACCGCAATGAAACCCAACGAGATCCCTGTGGAAAAAGTGAACGGAAAGAAGAAAAGCAAGTTTTGGTACTATGCGGTCGAGCCCATCGCCGGACCCGCTCGGTCATCCATACTCGGTAGCAAAATTTTGACAACTGCGCATGGGAATGGAGTCAACAACCCTAGCAACGGTTGGTCGCCTTTGGGACCGGACGCCGATGACGGGATGGATGTGGACAGATGTGTGGATGAACCCCCGCCTTCCCTTGTGACGGAACAGGCGCAACATGCCTTGTTGTCTGTTGGGGATTGATGGTTTTCTCGTATTTTCAGCATTGCGTTTGTGTCAAGATGGTCCAGGCAGTTTATATTTCATACCTCTCACTAGCATTTTGGTTTGAAACAGCATAGTCTACTCATCGCATCTATTGTCGGCATTTATATATCGTACTAGCTGGTGTCGGTGACCAGCGAATCTGATTATTTCTGTCTTGCTAGGTGTGACTTTCCTAAAAAGTGTAGCCGGTGATTGGCAAATGCCCACTCAGCAAGTTGCCCGTAATGTTTGCGCGAATCACAGAGTCTGCTGTGCGCAACATTTCCCGCAGCTATCGTGGTCGTCCTCAGACCTCCCTCTGCCGCCGAGCGACAACGCTGGTCACGATTCCACCTTCGCCGCACGACGCAGAACTCGTGTATCTTTTCGATCAGCCACAGAATGGCAGGCAGTCGCGGCCACTGTCCGTCTCAGGCATCTTCCAGCACCCAGAATTGACCACCCCTGCAGCCTTCATTGCTTTGGCCGAGTCTACCATCGCACGCGCACAACTTTTGACGGAACGCATTCTACGGGCCAACCAGTCACGGTCCGAGCTCTTCAAGGTGGTCAAGAACCTGGACAGGCTCAGCGACCTTTTATGTGGTGTTATCGATCTTGCAGAGCTTCTCCGGAATGCCCATCCCGACCCTCAATGGGTTCAAGGCGCCAACCACAGTTACGAGAAACTCTGCGAATACATGAACGTACTCAATACCCACGTCGGTCTCTACAAGGCGAGTCGACGTCTTCTCACACACGTGGTTGCTAATATCGTCATAGATCCTGCGCACGGTTCTTCATGACCCCGAAGTCGTTCAGTCTCTTAGTCAGGAAGCTCTTCAGACTGCCTTGATTTTCTGGAGGGACTTTGAGAAATCTGCAATCAAGTTGCCTCCCAAGCAGAGAGAGCGATTTGTTTCCTTGTCTTCTGAGATCCTCACCCTCGGCCACGAGTTCGTCACTCAGGCATCTGCCCCGCGTCCCCCAGCCGTCATCGAACCATCCGAGTTAGATGGTCTGAAAGACGAGGGGATGGGGGCAAGGCTCCGTCGTCAGGCGTGGTCTACTCAAAAGAGTCTTCTTGTGCATCCTGGCTCCCACCAAGCATATATGATCATGACATCTGCACCTAACGACTCTCCACGACAAAAGCTCTATATGGCTGCACATGCCAGTAGTCAACGACAAATAGAATGCTTAGAGCGGCTATTGCACGCACGCGCCGAATTGGCCCGACTTGTTGGATGGGACAGCTTTGCCAGTATGACTCTCAATGACAAGATGGCAAAAAATCCGGGTGAGCAGTTTTTTTTGACGAGCACTTGGTGAAATCCTGACATGGATTAACCCATTCTAGAGAACGTCCGACAATTTCTGGATACATTTTTAGATCGAACAGCTATTCACGCACGCAGTGCTTTGCATACACTCAGATTGCGGAAACAATCACATCTCAACAACCAGACACTTCCTATTATACAAGCCTGGGATAGATCTTTTTATTGCCCGCCAGAACCCCCCGAACCTCCTGTGCCATTACCCCCTCTTTCTCTCGGACGCGTTTTCATGGGTCTCTCACGACTGTTCAAGCATCTCTATGGCATATCGTTGTGGCCGGCCGAAGTGGCCTCTGGCGAGGTATGGCATTCTGACGTTCACAAACTCGAGGTGGTAGACGAGGATTATGGTGTTATTGGATGGATATATGCCGACCTTTTCGCTCGAAACGGGAAGTCGTGCGGCGCAGCCCACTACACAGTCCGTTGTTCCCGACGGACGGACGATGACGATGAACGTGGTGATCTTACTATCAAAGGTACCGAGGAGTATCTTGCTCCTTCGCGAAGTTTCGAGGCCATCAAGCGGCATAAGCTGCGCGGCATGCGCGGAGAGTACCAGCTCCCTTTGGTCGTCCTCTTGTGTGAATTCACACGCCCCACGATCGCCCGAGGGCCCACATATCTAGAATGGCACGAGGTGCAGACCCTATTCCACGAAATGGGTCACGCCATGCATTGTAGGTCATTTCGCCATATCTATCACGAGTGGCGCTGATGATGATGCCGTAGCTATGATCGGTCGAACAGAGTATCACAACGTTGCAGGCACCCGCTGCGCAACGGACTTTGTGGAGTTGCCATCCATCCTCATGGAATACTTTCTCAACTCGCCCAAAGTCCTCTCCCTCTTCGAAGCGGACGGTTCCTCGATTTTAAGTCAGACCGGCAACCACCACGAAGACCCGTGCACGTTTATTGACACGCATGGCACTATCTTGCTCTCTGTTCTAGATCAGATGTACCACTCCCCCGCCGCTCTCGAACCAGGGTTTGATTCTACGGCTACCCTAGCGAACCTGTACAGCACTCGCGGGCTGATCCCTCACGCGCCAGGAACGTCCTTCCAGACCCAGTTTGGTCACCTGTACGGGTACGGGGCAACGTACTACTCGTATTTGTTCGACCGCACGATCGCATCGCATGTCTGGCGAAACGTCTTTTCGAACGAGCCACTGAATCGCGAATTGGGAGAAAAATATAAAGCAGAGATTTTGCGATGCGGTGGTGGCAAGGACCCTTGGCAGATGCTTGGTGCATTGTTGGACGCACCACGTCTTCAGGTGGGCGACGAGGAGGCGATGCGAGAAGTAGGCAGATGGAGGGTAGAGGAGGGGCCTGTGTCAGAGCGCCACTAGGTGCTACCGATTTTACGAACCTGTAACCGATCGGAGACTGTTGCGTTGACACGGAGTACTTTCAATGACATTGTATTCCAAGGCAGAGCAACTACACAGAGTGGTATAGTTAACTCGGAAGGACATGAGGGTATGTGAATGCGTCTACAGCGTACAAATGCAACAGAGATGAGAGGAAATAATACATAGTTGAATAATGATATATAAACTAGTGCTGGATACGATACATTCATCTTGGTGAATAGTCAGGAAGTTTATTTGGCTGGCAGATAAAGGTCTCTACTCACATTACGACACCTTCGAACCACAATTCTTGCTCCATCCTCCGAACCGCCTCTTGCATCGCATGCAATTGGCCCAGTTTAGCTTGTTTCGATGCGAAATCACTTTGAGAGTCGACAGCGGGGACAACTTGAGGTAATTGTAGCATAGAGAGATCGATCTCTAGTAGAGGCTGAGCGTCGGTGGGGTATTGGGGGAATGTGGAATAGACGGTGGGTTGATAGGCTCCTGTATCATTAAGAAGTGACGTCCAATCTATATTAGTCTGCGAGATGTCGGGTATCGATGAGTCGAGAGATGTCGTGTAGAGAGTTCCAGTCATATTGGATGGAGGCACAATACGTGGGGGAGTGATGAATGGATCGCTGTCTATGGATTGAAGCAGGCTATCAAGGTCGGATAAATCGGAAGGTGCAGATATATGAGTAGCTGCCGTCGTTATATATAAATATCAGTTAGACCGTAGTGGGTGGATGTAGACACTCACGAGCTGGCGGGTACTTTGGTGTACGTCTCGGGTTTCCAGTGATGCTGTAATCTTTAAACAATTCCACCTCCCAGGGCGCAGAAGAATCTGGCTGGGTGGCGTCAACTGGAGGTGGAATAGCGAACAATGCATCAAAATTGGTATTGAACCAATCATCAAGGGAATATTCGTTTTCCATATCAGAACGAGGCAGAGGATCTGATACGGTGTGGAGAAGGGGGGCAGCCATTGAATCACGCGGACGTTTCGGTATCCCAGTGGCGTCCGCGTCAGAAAGGCGTCGCTTACGAGACGTTAACACTTCATTCGTGTCGGGTGGCGTGGAATGCGCAGGGAGAAGCTCTGGTGAACTGCGGTCTGACGGTTCGTCGATACCATCTGTACTCGAGGGTGGAGATGGTAAGCACGTCCGAGATGTCATGAAAGCGCTGCGAATAGGAAATCATGAACACCGATTTGTGACGAGAACCAGGAAACATACCGTAAGCGTTTGATGGGTCGACTGGTAGCGGAGGATGGCTGGTCAACTGGTTCCATAGATGACCGGCGGCGTTTGGAACCGGCAATGACTGGAGGCGCAACATCCTCCTCTTCTTCGCTCTCATCAGTAAAAGAGTCGTCAAGGGCAGGTACAGGGGATGCCGTAGTGGATGGATCGGGAGAGGGATGCGAATCTTGAGTCGCCTGCAAATTCTCTCGTTCAGTACGAAAGAACATCTCTGTGTTTCAATTTCCCGCACCTTCGTGAGGATCACTTTGTCGACTTGGCCGCATTTTTCAACCTCAACAGATTTCCTATCTTCCTGCGTCATCTCCTTGACTATTGCGTCCAGATCCCCTGCGAAGGCGCTCCTAGTAAAGGTCGATGAATAGAGGCCCTCTGCTTCCGCCTTAATTGCGGCGAAGGAAAGCCGGAGTGCAGGGGGCAGCGCGTGCTGCGGATCCTCTTCCACCAGTGCGCGATAAGCTGCGTCGATCATATCGGCCCTGCAGTTGGAGAAACGCTCGCGACAGAGTTTTGTCCAACCGATCCGCCGACGAGCGTTGATAAACCATGAGTTGACAGAAGAGACCTGACTGGAGGAAGCAGCAGCGATCCGAGCCTTGACTTCTGCGGTGGGATACGGATTATCCAGGTTATCCAGCAACCATTGATGAGTGGCGGCAAGGAACGGAGGATATGAGCACTCCTGTATGCTAGAATACGAGCGGGAACAGCGGATATCATTTCTATTGTCGGCCTGTAAGAACTTCGGATTTGCGTTGAGATCCAGGGCGGCCATCTGATGAAGCATAGCATCACAGTCCCTCTGTAACGATGATGTAGAAGATTCTTCCCCGTGTCTTATATCAAGGAAACAGCTGGCAAGATTTGCAATGCGGGAAGCGACAGAGTGGGCGAGGTGTAATGTTTCGTTTCCAACGCTCCCAGTCTTCGATGCTGTGCGCAAGATGTTTGGGAGTGCGGACCACGTTCGATTGTACGAGGCGAGCATCTGTGAACCGCTCTCCAAAGCGGTAAGAAAGTCGCTTTCTGCAAAGAGCAGCCTTTGCGTCAAGTCGTCGTCCATGACTAGCGCCGGTATGGAAGCTGAGTGAGAAAAGGCGGTCCTTTCTTCGACTGGCCTTGTTGATGGACAAAGACAATGCGGACACTGAATACTGATTGCGTAAGCAAATTGCTCGTAGTTGAGCATAATGATACTGTTTACTCTAATGCCCTCAGCTTTCTCATACTTTGCATCGATCGTATTTGCATCGCTCACAAATTCTTCAAAACTTCATGGGTCACAGGTCAGAGGATAAAATTACGGCTCCAGTACAAGATATACTCCGCATCGTGCACGAATTAAAAGAAGCGACCGCGGTATCTCATTCGCTCGGTAGCGGTCATTCTCTCATCACCACGAACTCCCCCATTATGATCGATTCGATCAACTTACCCAGCCCACGTCCTTTGTCACCTTCGCTTCTCGAGGCAGGCGTCAGTCATGAAATTTCTGCTGCAATAAGTAAAATATATCAACTTCGTGCGGAGGAACTTAGACGACGTATCCAGGAGTCCGTCGTCACGACATGCCGTGGATTAGCGGAACTTCCAGTGGTAGCTTTGGCGTCATCCTCGGACCTGTTGATAAGAAAAGTCGTATTCAACTTCACCGAATTTTACTTGCGCCGCCTAGAGCAGTGGAAAGAGGAGATCATTCAAGATATCAAGCATGCCCCGGAGACACCGACCAAGGCAGCTACAAGTATTTCCCCTAGTTTTAACCACGTCGGTGCTTCCATTATACAGTCGCAACTTCCTTTGACATGCTTGACAGGATTACGTTCCATTGTTGGAACACTTTTTTGAAGAAAACCCATTCCCAACGCATGCAGACAAGATGTTCCTCGCCAAAAAGTCAAATATGGAATACAGGCAAATACATGTATGGGTGAGAGCCCTCCTCACCTAATTGGTGCCTCCGTTGTTGATAGACTTTTACCCTAAACTTATCCAGTTCCAGAATCGCCGTAATCGCACCAAAAAGGAGGGCAAAATGTTGAGGAAGAAACCAATATACGAGGGTGTAACGAAACCATTGGACAAACTATACGAGCGCATGAGAGGCCATATGATTTACTCTGATTCTCAAGCTCCCAAACCCTCCAAAGCTGGTTTATCAGAGGGAACGACCGAGGTAAGCTCTCTTCTCATCTATCTACAAAAACAGTGGCAGATACAAATCGCACAGAATAAATTGTCGAAGGATGCGTTCGTATCATCTTCGCCACCCCATGCCTTTCCGTCGTCTTATCCACCTACCTGCCATGACGACCCATTTCCCTGCAAAAGTGGCCCTGTTTGTTTCAGCAAGCCAGAGTGGAGACGCGCTCCGGATGGGAAACCCCGTCTCCCCCTTTCAACCAGCATCGACGACCTAGTCGAGAGGTTTTCTCATTTAAGTGTCCGAGATGGAACACACGCTAAGGGATCTCCCAAGTTGCAATCGCATGCTGCGACAGTCGCCATTACTGTCATACCGTCTCGTGCACCTCATCCATCCCTGATAGTCCGCAAGTATTCTCAATCTAGGAGTATTGTTCAGCTTCGCCCGTCAGTCCGTGCACCCGTCTCCTGTTCGAAGGCTTTCCAAAGTCTCACCCCCGCTTCAAAATCCGTCACATTGGTACCCCTCTCGATTCCACCCAACAAGAGCAAGCTTCCTGGGAAGCGGAAGACCGCTCCTTTACCACAGCGTTTTCCCGGTCGAATGCGGAACACTCGCAGAGATACCACACCGTCAGAGAGCTCCTCGACGTCTTCTTCCTCACCTCGCTTGTTCTCTACGGACTCGGAGAGTCGCAGTTCTTCTTCCTCAAGTGTCAGTTCATTGTCTGCGCCATCAGACGCAGCAAGCATTCGGGAACTACCTCACTTGTTCGGGTCACCATGTTGCTCGCCGTTCGACAGTCCAATTCAACTCTGTGGTTTGGGAGATATGTTTGCGATCCCGCCAGCATCCGTTTCGTGATCAACGTGCGATGGGTTCTTTGCTGCCTATTTTAGCGCAGCTAATGCCTCGCAACTGCGTTCCATAATCCTCGACGCTCCGGTTATTCAGGAAGATGACCGAAACACGAGGACCACTCGCGGCACGCGCAAACGCAAAAGCTGCGAACCGCTCCGCTCGCGATGGTCACCGCCTGCCGTGGCAAGTAGGATGGGCGATTCGTGACGCATTAGCCCATGTGTGGAAGTCGGACTGGTGTGTCTTTACTGGCTGACACGATTACTCCTACCACATATTTTTCTCCCGAGTATGCAGCGGTCGTAGCATGTTTGAGAGGTTTGTTCTTGTTCGGTAGCACGACTTAGAATTGCGAAGCTTGGTTCAGTCGAATTCCAATGTGGTTGTGCATAATCCTATACCTTACAATCGACATAGCAGTTTATGACAGCACAACATCACTGACAGAATCTAGAAGGGAGAGATGATAGAATAGTGTGGAAATAGTAATAAAAATGTACGATACAAAACGCTCATCGTCTGAAACTATGAGAGCGCAATAAGGGCTGTGAATTTCGACGTCTGCCGAATATAACGGCCTAATTAAGTAGTTCAGGGAGCGACCGTAGTCCAAAGCTGAGGAAGTTGTAGCATGGAGAGATCGATCTCCCGGAGAACAGAGTCAACATAGGATTGAGGAAACAAGGAATCACTAGCAGGTTCAGAAGGATACCCATTGAGGAGTGCGATCCAATCGATGGACCGTGAAAGATCGGGCAGTGGTAAGAGGCCTTGAGATAGAGGGTCAGGGACTGAAGCCATTGTGGGCGGATGCATTATCTCTGGAGGTGCGACAAATCCGCCATTGTCGAGAGATCGTAGAAGGTCTTCAAGCGCGGTCAGATCCGTGGATGACGAGCTTTGATTATCTTGAATAATTTATCAGTGCAATCCTACCACAGCATTCCTTCAATTTGACAGTACAAGTTATCTGTTGGCTGATTGTAGAACCGCGAAGCTGTACGAGCTAGCCCAGAGTCAGCTCAGCGGTCGTCACGAATGGTGATAGAACCTAGCCCAGAGTCAGCTAGGATAGAGTAAGTTACATGTGCTGATGTGTGCGAGTACAATACGTACCTCAGCGGTCGTCACGAATGGTGATAGAACGCTGAGGGAAAGGAGGAAACATGATGTGCAACGCAATGTGCAAACGATTATGTAAAGCTGTGCGTATGAGGACGAAGGTGCGAGATCATAACAATAATGCAGAAGCTCCATGGTTACCGACTTGCAAATGAAGGGCACGAAAACCACAATGCGATGTCATTGACCTGGCCGTACCCGACCACTTCCAAGTACAAGGTATAAAGCTCTCCTCTATGACCCAACGACTCGCATACCAGGCACTGCAACTGCGCAAAAACAGTGCCGCGCCCTACACACGATCGACAACCATGAACCTCGACATTGCCCGATACGCCATAAAAGACATAACGAACGAGGAGGAAACCGACGCGTCGATATGGCGACACCTACGCCACCCTGACATTACAACAATTCTTGTACCGGGCCATGACCGGCTCACTCAGGATCGGCGACTTCTTGGTCCCACATACCAACTTACGAACATAGATCAACCTGCTCACACTGCCCTAACGAGACTGAAACCTTTGAACATATCATGACGGACTGTACATCCACCCACCAAAGAGTAATATGGAACCTGGCCAAATCCCTTTGGCCCGGCCCCGACACAGACGCCTTCCCGCCCCATCATGGCGCAATACCGGGGTGTGGGAATATCAACCCCCCACATGCAATGACCCCCCCACACTGCCGCAACGAGGTGTTGCGCGTCTTCAAAAAATACTCATATCTGAGTCCGCCCATTTGATCTGGGTCCTCCGTTGTGAACGAGTCATAGGA